>JARYZH020011361.1:600000-802500 GCA_030021035.2 Notholithocarpus densiflorus | reverse complement strand
AATATAGATAACTGATTAAAAATACTCTTACAACGTATTATTACGTAAGATAATTATAAAAATGAGGTTGAAATTGATTATAATATTTAAATAATTCTGAAAGTAAAAAATGGATATTCGAAAAGAATAAAGTAGTGAAATAGAGAAGGTTTGACAATATTGTACAGACATGCACATGATGATCGAGCTACGATGGTTGCTATTGCTAATGAATACAAAAATGAATGAGCTGTATGAACCGTACGTCTCACATGTGACAGATAAGTCTACGAGTGAGGTGATGGGTTTGTGTGTATTCATTTTCAGAAGTAGTTGGCATCACTCTGACATATATACATGTGGATGTGGTGAGTGCTGTGCATGCGTGCCAGTTTTTGTATGAAATGACACAATGATGAAATGAAAGCTAGCTTATCTACTACTGTTGTTGTCAGTACTTGCCTCTGTGTAGTCACGGCTCTTATATATGGAGAGAGTAAAGCTTTTTTTTTTCAGATATTTAATAATATGTGCCTTTCAGAATACGTTAATAAATTATTTTAAAAAAAATTTTATAAAAAAAATGTAAAAATAACTAACTGTTTTAAAAGTGTTTTCAATTTTTCATAAATTTTTTTTTTTAAAAATGGATGGTAAATACCTTGGGCACACATTAACCGAATTTTTTTGTATTGTGGTTTCTGTATATGCCTAGCTAGGCTGATCCGTTATTTCATCACCTTATTATTAGTTGTCTATTTATTTTCATACCACCACACATAATTATAAGTGGTTCTGACTTATATATGAGATAAGTGGGTAGTACTGAAACATTAAAAACTCAGATCCAACTTATTTTATGAATGAAAAATTAGAATTTCTGCTTTTTTGGGTTTTGTTTTGTTTTATGTGAAAGTAGGCTGAGAACTTGCTGGTGGACAATCATGTGCGATCTAATCTTTTGATTGACACTAATTCATTGACAAGAAGCGTCTGGGGGGGGGGGGGTGAACTAAAGACTAAAGAGATACCTACAAACCTTCAAACATAAACATATTGACTGAGAGCTTACCTCCAAATCAATTTGGAAGAAAATTTCTCCAACTTACTATATGACAAATCAAATGAGTCAAGAAATTTGTTTAAACAATATACTGAATCATCGAATTTAATACATATAGATGGTTTCATGAAACTACACAAAGGGTTGAAGGAGATTCCTCCCTACTTTAGAAGTTGATATCCCAAACAGTATTATTTTCTATTGTGCTTGTATTTGCAAGGGTACCAGAATTAAAATCATGAAGCGTGCTTCACGGGCTGACAATAGTGTCGAAATTGCCAGTTTGGCCCACTACTATAAGGCCTCTTTACTAAGTCCATTATCTACAAAGATGGCATTTATTTCTATTCTAGCTTGGGCTTTTCCCATGTAAAACAGCAACAAACCTCAAGGGGCCAAGTTTCTCAACACGACCACTGGTACACATTCATACATAAGTCAGGATCACATAATTAATGCACCAAGGATGATTCAGACCTGAAAGTATCTAAAACTTTTTTTTTTTTTTTTTTGAGAAACTCTAAAAAAATATATAGACTTTTTGTATAGACTTGAGTATCTAAAACATAATGAAGATAGACTTTTTGTACCACATTTTTAGAGGAATTCTATAGGCTATTGTCCAACGCTCATTGTCTCATGCATGTATGAAGTAGCAGGATTTCAAGCTATGGATCTATTTGGAATTCGTTTATTTTATTAAAATTGAAAATTTTTTGCTGAAAGTACTGTAGATAAAAGTAAAAATTAACTGAAATAGTATTATGAGACCCATGAATAGTACCAAAAAGTAAAGTGGGCTCCATAAATAGTAGCAAAAATAAACTGAATAGTAAAATAAACTAGTTTTTTAATTTTTGCTAAACACACACTATATATGTTTCAAAGTTCTCAAGAATTTAAGATTAAGAATCAACTCTCTGATTTACAAAATTTTTGGTTGTAAGAAATGCAAGTGATTGCCATAGTGAAAAAAAAAAAAAAAAAAAACTTATTTTTAATTTTTTTTTTTAAGTTTATTTTATGGGAGAGAAATGCGAACTAACTAATAATCAAGTTTATAACCCTAAACTGCAGAAGATCTTATCAGAGTTGTAAAACCCAAACATTGTGAGCCAGGCTTCAGCCCACAAGTTATACCATTGTCTAATTACTGGTAAAGCCTTATAGGCCTAATGCAAGCTGTTAATATTATTGGGCTACAAACTTTTGTCACTTCAGGCCTACCTTCTTCTATTTCCTTTTCCAGCCCAAGGAGAGGAGCAGCAAGCCTGATTCAAACCAGGTCTATATTATTATAATATATATTAAGAGTGATACAGATTTTAAATAATAGAATAACATAATCTAATTTATCAAAGACACTATTGTAATTTCACTTACTAATAAAATAATCACCTAATGGCATCAACCTGCATAAATTAAGATAAATTCAACACATAACTTGATAAATTAATACAAACTAAATCAAGATTATTTCATAATAAAATCAAATATCATAGTTTACTTATAAAATTTAACAAAAATGAATAAAAATTAATTATGTCCTTCCTTCCATGATGGTTAGCTTTTATAAGAAGTTTGGTTTTCATCCCTAATCCTTTAAAAACAAATCGTTTTTCATCCTTAAACTTTTGCAATCATTGCACTTTTTATGTCCTTCCATATATGCCCATTAGTTTTTATCTTATGTGACCTACCTAGAAGAAAGCTTATGTGTTATGTTTCTTTAGCATTAGGTGATCTGACTGGGACACATTATTTCTAATACTTAAGTACGCTTGTAGATTTTAAAGTTTAAGGTTATTTTCATTTTAGCCCTTCATATTTAATTTAGTTTTCTTTTTTTCCCTACATGTTTGATTCTGGTTTTTATTTGGTCCTTTATGAAAATGAAAATTTTGAAATATAAATGGTCAATATGAAAATGAATTAAACATAAAGGTCCAAAATGAAAATTTGAAACATAAAAAATGGCCAAATTGAAAATAATTCCACCAAAAAAAATCAAACCAAAAACCAAACCAAAAGTTCTAAGTTAGGGGTTACTGCCATTGATTCATAGGATAACAAAAGTTGCATCCAAATTTCTAAACCAAACTAATAATAGGATAAATTCTCTCCATGTTCTCCATAATTCATGCAAAATGCGTCCTCAGCATATAGTTATAGCTCAACCAATAAGATTGGCTTTTCATTGATGGCCTTTCCGTTTCTTTCTCAAATGCTATAAATTATAGAGAAATGTTGCAACTAACCGCCTATGATTTATTGTAAAAATGTTGTAAAAATATTATAGACGTAACACCTCTCTTATATGTTGATCTTTTCTTATTTGTTTTCAAACGCTGTGAATCCTTAATATGGGAATTGTTGTTTATATTAATTATATATTACCAAAATCACCGATAGACTATTTTCTATTTTGATTAGTCAAAGTAATAAAAGAGAATTTATCTCTAATGTTAGTCTCATTAAAAAAAGATGTCAAATGCAATAGATTCTTACATTATTTATAGGTCGTCATGTCTGGCCAAAATTGAAGATACAGAGGAAAAGGTTTACAGTTTTTGTCTTCTCATCCTTAAGCAGCAACAAATTCTTCTTCTTTTGAGAAATAATATATATGATATATCTCCATTGTGGGTTTAAGAAAGTAGTATTTGTGAGTTTTTTAATCCTAAAAGTAGTGTAAAATTAGAAGAGTATACAACGTAGTGGTTGGATTTGCTTTATCTTGGCAATAGTATGCAAAATTGTTAGTCTGTTACACCAAAAAATTCCATAGATGGTGCGTATCATCTTGTAACTTTGAAAATAAATTGTTACTATCACTCTCAAGACAATACGTCATCTACTTGAATTTTTCAATGTAATAGACCAACAATTTTGCACTCCTGTCCTTGGGGTATAAAAAGTCCAGCACTAAGTTGTATTTCTTGCAAGTCTACAAAGTGAAAAGCTCTGTTTCTCAAAATAAATAAATAAATAAATTTGAAAAGCTCTTAAATAGTATGTACAAAAAGTAAAGTATTTAACAAAATTGTTGTGGAGGGAATAAGTTTAAGGATCGGCTGTTGGATTGTAAAGGCTACAAAAAATGTTCTTCTTAAAGAATATGCTCAACTGATCATATTTATATGGGGTGAAGCGAAGCCTTTACATTTATTTCATATTCTAAACCAAATTCAAGAATGTCTGTATGGTTAAAGCTTACAGCTAAGTTACCTTGACGTTTGAATGGAGTTGTGGTGTACTTTTGTATTAGAACTTCTTTCCCTCTCCTTTGTGTGTGTATTTATTTCTCAACCAAAAAAAAAAAAAACTCAGTTTTTATCTTTTAGTTTTTATGTACAATTTTTTAAAACCTCAATTTTTCTTACTTTTTTTTTTTTCCACTTTTTCAAAATACAAGTATACTTTAACACACTTTCAGTACAAAACTAAATAAGTTATTTCCAAATGGACAAAACGAGTAGAAATGCATGACCATCATTCTTACGTATTAAAAGTACAACCTTTGAAAACAAGGAAAATAACGCATGGCTATTAAATTGAGTACGAAAACATTATGTTATTAACGGTTTGAGTTTTTTTTTTTTTTTTTTTTTTTTAGTAACAAACACACTCACACAAACGAAGGAAAGAGAAAGAGATTCTAACTGTGTGAGCATTTTTATGCTCATTGAATTGAGTATCTAATGGGAGAAAAAGAAACAGATTTTGACGCTAATAAGAAGTAAAAAATGCACCACCGCGCACTCTTGGTGCAGTGGTCACTCCACAAGTATAAATGCTCGTGGGGTGTAGGGGGCAATGGCCGGGGTTCAAGTCTCCAGGAGGGAGTTTCACACACATATACACTTAGGTTATGTTAGAGTAGAAATTCTATCTTGTAAAAAAAAAAAAAAAAAAAAAGTAAAAAAAAAAAAAGTAAAAAAGGCATAAATATTAAATTTTATGAACCTTATATGCCATCAAAATTTATATATATATATATATATGTGTGTGTGTGTGTGTGTGTGCGCGCGTGCACGCGCGCGTGTGTGTGTGTGGGGTACAAGAATTTAAATAAGGCACCTGCGCCACGTGTCATATCCATGGCCGAGGAGTCCATTACCAAGCCGAGGAGGCTACATGCTCGTACAGTGAGGCTACATGCTCATACAGTAAGGCCACATTAATGGCACATTGCCAGAAGAGGTCCTACTATTGAGAAAAAGTTTCGGAGAGGGGTTAGCCTTGACATTACTGAAGAGGTGGTGGCTACCCCCACATTTAATACATCCCACCAAACCTCCTGGCTGCATTTATGTGGAAAAAACCTCTGAACAGTGCTGCCTTGGCCGCCGCAACTCACAAGGAGCTTGAAAAGGTGTCTGATGGGACAAGTACTCAAGTGATGTACTGAATGATCAACAAATGGAAGGCTAGGATCGCCTAAAGGGAGCTATATAACGGGAGAGACCCTCCAAAGGGCAGGGGACACAAAATCTGTAAAGAAAACACTGTAGTATTAAGAAAAATAACTATAATCAAAGTTAAGGGAAATATATTCAAGAACGACTCTCCTTGGATATTGCCGAGGAAGAATTTCTATGCATCACATTTGTCTATTTATTGCTTTTCCTTGCTCTCTTACCATCCTTAGCCCATTAAAGGCATTGTCCACTTCGTTGAGGCCTAGCTTTTCAACCCACTCTCTACAAATTTATTGTACTGGACTCTTTGGGCTTAGTCCATTCACCTTTTGGACCTAAGAGTCAAAGCTCGCTCCTACAATTGGCGCCGTCTATAGGGATTACTTGAGCTTCAATGAGTTCGACGTCCAACCATAGTAGGATTAGGGCAGGACCGGGAGGAGTCTATCGGCTCCCAACAACAGGATTGGTTCCTCAACCTTGAGCGGAGAAGGGACTGTGAGGTTAGTGCGCACACCACGCATACTAGCAGGAGCTAGTCTCGAAGGGAGAGTCACATCTCCCACAAGGAGAATACCAGAAGCTTGCAGCTAGAGATTAACCTTCTTCGCAGGAGGCTGCGCTGCGAGCGACGAAGAAGGACTCCCTCAGATTCTGACCCTTCCTTTGAGGACGAGGAAGATGGTAGCTACAAGCCTAGGTCTAGGACTCTTCCCAGTGAGTCTTTTTCGTACAACGAAGACCGTCACTGTGAGCGGAGGAGTAAGAGTCCGCCACACAAAGGTTTGGGCAATGACGCTATGAGCAGGGCCCTTAACCAGATCTCCAAATCACCGTTTGCACATAGAATCGAAAGGGAAAAACTTCCCCAGCGTTTTACTTAGCCAACTTTCACCATATACAATGGAAGGACGGACCCTGTGGAGCACGTAAGCCACTTCAACTAGAGAATGGCTATGCACTCCAAGAGCGAGGCCCTGATGTGCAAGGTGTTCCCATCTAGCTTGGGGCCTGTGGCGATGAGGTGGTTTGATAGCCTGAAGGAAGGCTCTATTGACTCCTTTAAAGGGCTTACTTGGGCGTTTAGGGCCTATTTTGTGACTTGCAGCAGGGTTCCTCGGCCGTTGGACTCTTTGCTGTCCATGGCAATGCGGGAGAAAGATACCTTGAAAACGTACTCCGACAGGTACTAGGTGATGTTCAACGAGATAGATGAGGACTTTGATGACGTGGCTATAAAAACCTTCAAGATCGACTTGCCAGTCGTGCATGATCTGAGAAAGTCTTTGACCAGGAAACTGGTCAAGAGTGTGCGTAGGCTCATGTATCGCATTGATGAATATAAGTGGATTGAGGAGGACCAGCAACAGGGAAAGGGGAAGACTAAGGTGGTCCCTCAGGACAGAAGGGATCTCAGGTCGGACAGGTACAATAACAGCCGACCTCGGAGTGACTTTGCAGGACACACTAGATCAACTACTCCTCAGGTAGTCAGTACTATGTTCCGAGAGCCGGTACACTAAATCCTGAAAAAAAAATCAAGAACGAGCCAGATTTTCAATGGCCAAACAGGATGGGAGGAGACCCTACTAAACGCAACCAAAGTCTTCATTGCCAGTACCACCAGGAACGGGGGCACACTACCGAGGATTGCAGGACCTTGTGGAGCCACTTAGAGCAATTGGTTAAGGCGGGAAAGTTGAAGCAATTCCTGCATCAGCCCAACGAACAGGGCGGTCAGACAGGGTCAGGGGCTTAGAGGGACGCTTACACAAGGACGCCTTTGGGTACAATCAACGTCATCCTGGCTGCCCCGGGAAGGACTAGTTCTCAGCCATCCAGAGTGATGTCTGTGGCTCGGCCACCTACAGATGGCTCATCCCCTGACCCAAAGAAGAGTAGAGTGGAGGTTTGACCAGCATTGAGCTTTTTCGACGAAGACAAAGTGGGGACCTTGCAGCCACACGATGATGTCCTAGTAATTACCCTCAGAATATAAGGGTACGATGTGAAGAGGGTGCTGGTAGACCAAAGCAACGGCGCGGAAATCATGTACCCTGACCTATTTAAGGGACTAAAGCTAAGGTCCGAGGACCTGACACACTACGATTCCCCTCTAATAGGGTTTGACAGTAAGGTTGTCTTTCCAAAAGGCTAAATTTGACTACCCGTTCAAACAGGGATAGAGGTTGTGGAAGTGAACTTCATCATGGTAGAAGCCTATTCCCCCTACACTGCCATTGTGGCAAGGCCTTGGCTTCACGCCATAGGGGCTGTACCTTCCACCATGCACCTGAAGGTGAAATATTCGTTTAGGGGACGGGTCGAGGAATTGGTAGGAAGCCAATCCATGGCCAGGCAATGCATGGTGGCCGCAATTAGACATCAGACTAGGGGCGAGTCCTCGGCCTCCGCGACAAGGGTCTTATAGCAATCAAAGGTGCCGGAGTTGTCTCTAGGGGCAGTGGCAGAAGGGGCTAAATGTGAGCAATTGGAGAAAATTGTTATTGGCAACGACGAGGAGAAATTCTTCCAAGTCGGAGTTCAGCTGCCTCCTCGGGAGAAGGAAGAGCTGATAGGTTTTTTCAGAAAAAATATCGAAGTGTTTGCATAGAGTGCTTACGAGGCCTCCGAGGTGGATCCAGACTTCATTTGTCACCATCTAAATGCAAATCCATCTATCCTCCCCAAAAAGCAACCACCTCGGCGTTCATCCAAAGAACATTCTGATGCTGTCAAGGAAGAAGTGCTCAAACTTAAGGGGGCTGGGGCCATAAAGGAAGTGTTTTACCCCGACTGGTTGGCTAACACAGTGGTGGTGAAGAAGAAAAGTGGAAAATGATGAGTATGTGTAGACTTCACGGACTTAAATAAGGCTTGCCCAAAGGACCCTTTCCTCCTCCCTCGGATAGATCAGCTGGTGGATGCAACCGCGGGCCATCCTCGAATGAGCTTCTTGGATGTTTTCTAGGGATACCACCAGATACCCTTGGCTCGGGGTGATCAGGAGAAGACTTCTTTTGTCACACCCACAGGGAATTATCATTACAAAGTAATGCCCTTTGGGCTGAAGAATGCGAGGTCTGCTTATCAGAGAATGATGACCAGGATATTCGAACCATAACTGGGCAAGAACATTGAGGTCTACATAGACGATATGGTGGTAAAAAGTAAGGTGGAGTCCGAGCACATAAATGATCTCGGAGCTATTTTCGAGATACTAAGGAGACACAAATTGTGCCTCAATGCCGCTAAGTGTTCTTTTGGAGTGGGCTTGGGCAAGTTTCTGGGTTATATGGTTACCCACCGCAGAATTGAAGTCGACCCAGATCAGATTAGAGCAATCCACGACCTGCAGCCTCCCCGGAATCCCAAAGAGGTCCAAAAGTTGACAGGAATGACTGCCGCCTTGAATTGGTTCATTTTTCGATCAGCAGACAGGTGTAGGCCTTTTTTTTAGCTGTTGCATAAGTGGAAGGGATTCGAATGGACGGAGGAGTGTTCCTCAGCCTTCCAAAAATTGAAGGAATGTCTTTCTTGGCCACCCAATATGTCCAAGCCCGAGGAGGATGAGGTTCTGTTCGCTTACATTGCTGTAGCCTCACATGCGATGAGTCTGGTACTAGTGCAAGATGAGAATGGGGTGCAGAGACCAGTTTATTATGTGAGCAAGTCATTACATGAGGCAGAGGTTTGCTACTTACCACTGGAGAGGGCTATCTTGACAGTAATGCATGCTACACGGAAGCTCCCACACTACTTCCAGGCTCACACTGTTGTGGTTCTAACCAAACTCCTTCTTTGATCACTGCTTCAGAAAGCTGATTACACAGGGAGGGTTGCAAAATGGGCAACGATCCTAGGAGCCTTCGATATCAAATACATGCCTCGCACCTTTATAAAGGGGCAAGTCCTCGCTGACCTAGTAGCTGAGTTCACTGAACCTTCGCTTGAAGAAAGTGGTGAAAGGCCGAGCATGGATGGAAAATCAGTTAGGATGATCTCCTTGCAGGAACCTCTACCTTGGAAGGTGTATGTTGATGGCGCGGCAAACCAGAGGGGATTAAGAGTAAGGCTAGTTGTGGTATCTCTTGAAAGGATTATCATCGAGAAATCCTTAAGACTAGGCTTCTCGGCCACGAATAATGAAGCCGAGTACGAGGCTTTCCTGGAAGGGATGGCGATGGTTCAGAAAATGGGAGGAAGAGCAGTGGAAATGTTTTCAGATTCGATGTTGGTTGTAGGCCAAATAAAGGGGGAACTGGAGGCCAGGGATGTGAGAATGCAAGAATACCTGAACCAGGCTAGACACTTGCAATCAGGATTTGACTCTTTTTCCTTGCACCAAATCCCTAGAAGGAGAAATACGCATGCTGATTCCCTTGCCACTCTTGCAACCTCCTCAGCACAGAGTCTACCCTGGGTCATCCTAGTTAAGGACCTATACAACACTACTGAGATGGAAAGGAAGAAAGTTCAGGTTCATCAACTGAGGGTGGGATCTAGTTAGATGGATCCTATTGTCCTATTCCTTAAAGATGACATCTTACCCGAGGAGAAGGGCGAGGCTGATAAGGTACGGAGGAAGGCTCTGCGATTTTGGTTGTCCGAGGACCAAAAGTTGTACAAACGCTCTTTTTCTGGGCTGTATCTGCTATACATACATCCTGAAGCAGTAGAACCACTCCTAGAAAAGTTGCACGAGGGAATTTGTGGAAGCCATACAAGAGATAGATCTTTGTCTCATAGGGCCCTTACGCAGGGGTATTAGTGGCCCAATATGCAAAGGGAAGCACAAGAATATATGAAGAAGTGTGACCAGTGTTAGAAATTCGCTCTCAACATTCATCAACCAAGGGGTGTTCTTAATCCTTTGTCTAGTCCCTAGCCTTTTGATCAGTGGGGCTTGGACATTGTGGGACCATTTCCCAAGGCACCGGGAAACAGGAGATGGCTTCTATTCGACACTGATTACTTCACTAAGTGGGTTGAAGCTGAGCCACTAGCAAACATTAGGGATGTGGATGCCAAGAGATTTATGTGGAAGAACATTGTTACTTGGTTTGGGATTCCTCATACCCTCATCTTAGACAATAGAGTTTAGTTTGATAGCAAGGCTTTCAAAAGGTACTGTGGTGAATTGGGTATCACGAATATGTACTCCACCCCAGCTTACCCCCAGGGGAACGAGCAAGCCGAGGCTGTTAATAAGGTTATAGTAAATGGACTCAAGAAGAGGTTGGACGATACAAAGGACAAATGGGTGGACAAACTTCCACATGTCCTCTGGACATATCGGACCACCCCTCGCAGGTCAACGGGGGAGACCATTTTTCAATGACCTATGGGGCCGAGACTGTGATTCCTCTGGAAACTGGATTCCCAACGCTGAGGACTAGCCTATTCACTCCAGACAGTAATGACAACCTACTAGAAAAGAGCCTGAACCTAGTTGAGGAGCGGAGAGAAAACGCCATGGTTCAATTGGCATATTACCAGCAAAAACTCAAGCAAGGGTATGACTCTGGTGTGAAGTTAAGACCGTTGAACCCAGGGAACTTAGTTTTGAAGAAGGTGGTGGGCACTTCAAAAAACCCAGCATGGGGGAAGTTAGGGCCCAATTGGGAATGGCCGTACCGTATCATCTCGGTAGCAGGCATAGAAGCATACTTCCTAGAAGATCTAGACGAAAAAGTCGTGCCGCGACCTTGGAATGTAAATAACTGGCAAAGGTACTACTATTAATGAAAGGCAGCTCTGCCATGTCTTCATTTACGACATTATGTGTTGCGTCTATTGCTTGTCTGAATATTAAATAGAACATTGGTTATGCCTGGCTTCTCGGACCATATACCTTGGGTAAATTAATACTTCACATTATTTCTCTAAGTATTAAACAGAACCTTGGTCATGTCTGGCTCCTCGGACCACATGCCTTGGGTAAATTAATACTTCCCATTATTTTTCTAAATGTTAAACAGAACATTGGCTATGCCTAGCTCCTCAGACCACATGCCTTGGGTAAATTAACACTCTCCATTATTTTTCTAAGTGTTAAACAGAACATTGGCCATGCTTGGCTCCCCAGACCACATGCCTTGGATAAATTAACACTCTCCATTATTTCTCTAAGTATTAAACAGAACATTGACCATGCCTGGCTCTTCAGACCACATGTCTTAGATAAATTAATACTTCACATTAATTTTCTAAGTGTTAAACAGAACCTTGGCCATGCCTAGCTCCCTAGACCACATGCCTTGGGTAAATTAACACTCTCCATTATTTCTTTAAGTATTAAATAGAATCTTGGCCTTACCTGGCTCCTCAGACCACATGTCTTGGGTAAATTAATACTTCACATTATTTTTCTAAGTGTTAAACAGAACATTAGCAATGCCTGGCTCCCCAGACCACATGCCTTGAGTAAATTAACACTCTCCATTATTTCTCTAAGTATTAAACAGAACTTTAGCCATGCCTGGCTTCTCGAACCACATGCCTTGGGTAAATTAAGACTTCCCATTATTTCTCTAAGTATTAAACAGAACATTAGCCATGCCTGACTTCTCGGACCACATGCCTGATGAAAATATGCATGTATGTATCGCATACTAAACATACGCAGCGGAAAATTTACGGATCTACTTCATTCGCAATAGATAACATGTGCTATGTAAGTTTCAGAATTTAAAAACACTTTTAATCTTCACTCCAATTCTACTTGATGCCTAAGATGTGTGGTCTCTTAATCAATTTATATGTGTATGTTCTAGAGAGAATAATAGAATGTCTTACACTCACATACATACTATTTCATATATTCATACAAAAATCTGTATGTTTCTCTCCTTATAACTGATTATCTAATTGGGCTAGCCATTGGACCTTTCCAATTGGGCTTTAGTATGTGGCTTGGAGTGGGACCAAAAGGGAACAAATAAAACACTAGCTCCAATGGGCCTTGGACTTTTTTGTCAACTCTTGACAAGTCCAAAGTTACCATTAATTATATTTAATACCACTATATAAATATAATTGCACTCTAGGCCTTATTAATAAATTATATCCCGAGACTTTATTGTACATGCAACCCCTTCATAAAATATTCGTAGTAACACGGTCATGAATGAAGACTGCCACTTTGTGAATTACTACATCTTAATCCTTGAGTACCCGGTTTAATCCTTTTAAGTTATTCATCATATATTTATGAAATCCAATTTCATAAATATATACTTTAGTAATTTCTTACCAAAGTGGTTAAGCCTAACTCTTTGAATAACTGAACCCATTAAACTTATCTCAAGGGAATATTTTATATCTCCACTAAGAGATTATGAATTCCATCTTGAGAATATATGTTCTATCAACACTAAATGTGGCTACCCAACATACTGAGATTTTGACCGTTATTTTAGATCTCACTCCTAATATATCAAAGCAACCTACACTTCATGATCAGGTCCATTATTCTCTTAAGATTAAGAGTTCATGTAAATAGAAGTCGTGAAATTTATTAGTCATTTAACAGTCGTTAAGAGAATAATAAATCTCACAGTGGTCCAGTTCAATATGTCTTAACTCTTAAAACATATCAACATATCAACTAGAAGTCTCCACTTCCATGATTAAGACAAATCATGTTAGTTGATATGTTATAGTCTTCGTAGATGAAACGCCCAATTTCATCACCGACTACGAACTACAATTTTGAGTTTACAAAGAACTTGTGACTTATATTTTCTATGACTAAATCACATAAATCACATACTATGCATCTCATGGACTAAATGATAATGTCCAAATATTCATGTTACGACTATTTTAGATAATAATAAAACAACTTTATCAATCACAATATCAAGTCATACTTAATATCATACATAGCATCATACAATAGGATTTAAGGGCACTAATCCTAACAATGCCTTGGGTAAATTAATACTTCTCATTATTTTTCTAAGTGTTAAACAGAACATTGGCCATGCCTGGCTCCTCAGACCACATGCCTTGGGTAAATTAACACTCTCTAGTATTTCCCTAAGTTTTAAACAAGAACCTTGGTTGTGCTTGGCTCCTCAGACCACATGCCTTGAGTAAAGTGATACTTCTCATCATTTATCTAAGTGTTATGTTTCTCTTTAAAAACTTAGACTCCCCTATTGATGGCACAGTTTTCGGTACCAACACATAGCCATTTTTCTCATTGTTTATACGCGTTTAATTCATTTGAATTAACAACAATTCATTACTATTAGTTTTTGTTAAATCTGGGTATTCACCCTTAAAGACATCATCAATCTCAAGTCTCATCAGAGGGCAAAACAATAATTATAGCCAACCAGAGATAAACATTGCAGGAAAAACAAAGGTTCACAAAGGCAAAAAGTAATCTCTTTTCATTCAACGAAAGGGAAAGTACATCATGGATTGGGGCAAACTGCCCTCCTTCTAGCGCCAAAGAAAGAAAGAAAAAAGTACAAAGAAAGAAAGAAAGATCCTAAGCTGAAAATACAAAAAGGAAGAGAGAGGAACCCTAAGCTAAGCCTTCGCCGAGGGAGGGTCTTCTTTGTTGACCGGCGGGAGGACGGGAGGATCAGCGGCCTTCTTCTCTTGGGCCACGGCCTGAGGCTTGACCAGCTCAGACTCCTTCGCCTTGAAAGCGGCTTCCTTGCCCTTGCATTTGTCCTCTGGCCGGGCCCTGCTTTGGTCAGCCTTCTTACTTTTGACCACCTCCGCCCCCCTGCCTTGGTCACCAGTCTTGCCAGGCTCTTTGGTGGCCTCGAAAAAGGGAGGAACGACCTGGAAGGGAAGAGATTGCTCAGCCATAGTTGGAGCAAGGGTGGCTTCCTCGGGGGCTACCTCAGGGACGTCTCGGAGGTCCTCGAGGTAGAAGACGTTCTTGGCTTTCCTCCACTTTGAGTCCGTAGGAGCTCTAGCCACGTTCAGGGCCTCAGTCCAAACCTCGAGGCAGTACTCCCTACAGACCCCAGCCAATTCCTTAGTTAGTCGGGCCTCGATTTCCTACACTCCCAGGTCGTAAAACTTCTGCCCTGCAATATCAGCAGCTGCCTGGGCCACCTGAGCAGCCTCCTTGGCCTTGGATAGCTTCGTCTTCAGCTCCAGCACCTGCTACTTGGCCGTGGCCAGCTCTATCTCGGTGTAATGAAGCCTCTGGTGCTGCATATCTGCTTGCGCCTCAGCACTCCCGAGGCCAACCTTCGCGCTCCTCCGATCCCTGTCCGCGGTGGCCAGCTCCTTGTTCCTCCCCTCGGCGACGGCGAAGGACTTGCTAGCCTCTACGCGAAGGTTATCTGCAAGCCTCACCTCGTTACAGGCGTCCTTTACCCACTCCTTGGCAGCAAAAACCTCCTAGATGGCCTGCGCAAAGGCAACAAAAACACTCCATGAGATAAGTAAACAAGAAGACTAGCACAGGGTCAAGGGGACTAAGTTGAAAAACTCACCAAAGCTAAGTACCTCTTCAGGGACATAAAGAGATCCTGCTACCTCATGTTCTTCAGGGTGTCCGTATCCTAGGACAGCAGGAGAGGCCACTCTAGAGCCTCGGCCACGTAGGTGGCATAACCCTTCTGGAACTCCTTGATGGAGGAGCTCCAGGGTACTGCCGCACCATCCAACTTCAATTGGGGGTTCTAGGCTGGATGGCGCACGTGAGCCGAGTGTTCGACCTCCTTACTCTCCGCTGAGGAGGCCCGCCCTCTGTCTCTGGCCGTCCTCTGCTGCTTGGGCTCCTTCTAGGAAACCACCTCCCCCTCTTCGGCTCCCTCATTCTCCTTCCGCTTTTTCTTTAGGTTGGGCATGGGGAGTAGGTTAAGTGCAGGAGGAGGGGGAAGGGGAAGAGCAGGAAGGGGCTAGGACTTTGGGGCATCCTTAGATGACGACCTCTTATTCCACCCCGCGAGGAGCTCCTTCAGGCCTTTCCTTGGATTGAAGGTCATCTCTTCTTCCTTCTTGAAGCTGCTGTCCACCCAAGCAACTATAATTTTGGGGAAACGAACGGTGGAGGACCTGTCAAGCGCGCCCTCTAAGTCTGAGATCTCCACAGGCTCTCCTCGCGCCTCTCCTTCTTCCTTGAGGCGAAATTGGTCTATCTCAGTCTCAAGGGACAAACGTGAGGAGACTGTTTCTTCCCTTGGAGCCACTACCTCACGGGGGGATCGGTGAAGGGCAACTCAACTGGTGGGAGATCTTCTCGGGCTAGAAACCCATGCACAGAGACGTCAATCCGGGCTAGCTGAGGATCTCCTGCTCTCATCGCGTGGCCCATGTCTTGGAAATTGTCTGACAGGGGCTCGAAGTTGAGGATGAGGTGGATAGCTCGCAATTGCCTGTCTTCGCCCACAAACACTTCTAACCTCAGCACCTTGTTAAGGCCCGCGATGTTGACGAGATTGAGTTTAGGAGCTACGTGTCTTTTATCTGCAAAAACATCCGAGAAGCAAAACCACAGTCAGGATAACTAAGCCATGCATCAGAAGCAAACATAATACTAAAAGAGAGATGAAAGCAAGGAAATCGCAAAGCTAATGCCCCTGTTTATAAAAAATAAAAAATAAAAAAAAAAAAAAAAACCCTAAACCTAGGGTACCCCACCTGGCTCTCCCTCTTGGATTGGCCAGCGAAGACCGTTGTGTCATTCTCCCGAGACTATAAAAAATTCATCGTTCATGCCCTTGTTGGATTTAGGGAGGCATGAGACAAGCCTGACGACGGAGGATCTAGACTTAAGGTAATACCCTGAGTCCGCGAGCTGGTGGCACTCGTACATCCAAACGACGTCATGCCAAGTGAGGTTTAGCCCCATTTGCTCGTTGAGAACGTCTACACTACCCAGAATCCTAAAGAGGTTGGGTGCACACTGATGGGGGCACAGCCTATAGGCGATTAGGTAATCTTTGGTCACCCTACCCATGGGAAGCGTCATTCCCCCTTCTATGAAGACGATCATGGGAATGACAACCTCCTATTTTTTCCTATGGGTAAGCAACTGATTAAGGGCACAGTACCGCAGGGAAACTCCCTGAGGAATGTGATACTTAGCCCTAAACCCCTCCATACCGGCGAGGGAGTCTACGAGGTGAGCGAACCTACCCATCTAAGCAAACTAGGGTGATGTGAAAGAAATTTTCAAGGAAATAAAACAAAGAACAGAAGGCCGAGGAGAAAAGAACCTAAAAGAGAAAAAAAACTTACGAGAATGAACACGAGGGTTGCTTCCTAAACTTCTTAAGGGTTTAAGGGATTTTTTGAAAAATCTGGAAGACTAAGAAATTTAGAAAAGTCCTGAAGGTTCGCGAGTTTGTAAGTCTGGAGAGCTTGAAATTTTGTAAAATGGGGAAATGATTCCTTCAGACACTATATATAGGAGGCGAAATTGGGTGGGAGTTATCCCGCCTAAATTTTGAGGAGAGGCGCCAGCCGTAGGATCTCCATCTTACCGTAGGATGTGAGGAACAAAGCGCCGCCTGGAGCATTTAATGGGATGTTGCGGACTCCGAAGCACCAGAATGGTTGCGGGACACGCGAAGTAATGCCTTCACTTGTGGAAATCAGAGAAACGTGTGGAGTTAATATCCCAAAGTCAAAAACCCATTTTTCTACTCGGATAAGAGAAAAAAACCGGAGTTTTGAAGGGCTATTGTGGGGTACAAGAATTTAAATAAGGCACCTGCACCACGTGTCATATCCATGGTCGAGGAATCCATTGCCAAGCCGAGGAGGCCACACGCTCGTACAGTAAGGCCACATCAGTGGCACATTGCCAAAGGAGGTCCTACTACTGAGAAAAAGTTTCGGAGAGGGGTTAGCCCTAACATGACTGAAGGGGTGGTGGCTGCCCCAACATTTAATACATCCCACCAAATCTCCTGGCTGCATTTATGTGGAGAAGACCCCCGAACAGTACTACATTGGCCGCCGTAACTCATAAGGGGCTTGGGAAGGTGTCTGATAAGACAAACACTCAAGTGGTGTATTGAACGATCAACAAATAGAAAACTAGGATCGCCTGAAGGGAGCTATATAACGAGAGAGACCCTCCAAAGGGCAGGGGACACAAAATTTGTAAAGAAAACATTGTAGTATTAAGAAAAATAACTGTAATCAAAGTTAAGGGAAATATATTCAAGAACTACTCTCCTTGGACATTGCCGAGGAAGAATTTTTGTGCATCACATTTGTCTATTTATTGCTTTTCCTTGCTCTCTTACCATCCTTAGCCCATTAAAGGCATCGTCCACTTCGTTGAGGCCTACCTTTTCAGCCCACTCTCTACAAATTTATTGTACTGGGCTCTTTGGGCCTTAGTCCATTCACCTTTTGGACCTAAGAGTCAAAACCCGCCCCTATAATATATATATATATATATATATATATATATATATAACTCTAAGTCTCTAAGTAATATTAAACAACTCAATAACTTTTTATTGAATTTATATTTTGAAAATTCCATAATTGGATCACATGTTTTATATTTTCTTAACATGCATACAAATTTTCATTTTAGTTGGATATTCTTTACCATTCTATCCATAAATTTATCTTTTATGCATTATTTTAAATTACAAAAACTTGAATTTGAACAATTAATTGATGATATGACTATTAGTCTATAATTATCTTGAAATTTTGCAAGAATGAAAAATATACACAATAAATTTATCAAAATTTACATTCAATTAAAAAATATTTGGTAGTCGAAAGGTTGACAGAATGGAAGCAAGGGATGGGTCAAAAATGAAATGGCTAGCAGCACTATCACATTGCATCATGAGGTGGGCGTCCACCAAAGAAAAAAAGGAAGACAATGTGATATCACATAGCCATTTTGTTCTTATTTTGATAAAGTGATAAACCTCACCTTGCTATCTTGAAAATTTGGCCAATGACATTCCCACTATTGTTACCCACAGAATACTCAAAATACAATGGTTATGGCCTATAGTATGGGAGCTGAGCTGACTCTATCTCTGCCGCCTTTGCCAGTTTTCGATAAGACCAGTACCCAGCCATACCAAACCATATATATCCCAAATGCAAGTTGTTGTCAATTTACTACACTAATTTAATTTATTTGCTTCCAGATAATATATAATAAATAATACAATTTTTTGGCACACATCTAACATGTGAGTTTGATTAGTACGAGTGTTCGACCGATTATTAAAGAAAATTGTCAAGTGTATTTATATGAATAGTGAACACCTCTTACTCTTAGTTATGTCTGTTGATTTTGATTTTTAATTTAAATTTATATATATATATAAATTAAATGTAGTAATGATGCAGATAGATTACAAGTGTAGAGTATCTATATTTAATTATGTAAAATAAAATAATTTATTATGATATCTTTTATTGACACACAATTTTTTATTAGCCTCAAGAATCTTATAGTTCAGCTAATATTTTTTAGTGTTTTCAAAAAAATAAAAAAAGAATCTAGGGTTTAAATCTTCCACCCAAATATTGATGTATCAAAAAAATATATCCTTTATCAACCATAGTCATTTTAAAATACCAATTTTACTTTGTGTAGACTTGAAAATTTGAAATGAAGAAAAAAAAAAGTTTTAAAAACCCAATTTTACATGGTTTTTGGTATTAAATGAAGGTTAATTATATTTTGACACAAAAGTTTTTTTTTTTTTTACACAAAAGTTTGTTTCTATAATTAGTGTTCCTCCATTATTATACTATCAAATTATTTAAGGAAAAAAAGAAAGAAAGAAAAAGGATAAAGATAAGAAGACGTTAAAGAAAACCACTAAAAGATGTGAGAATAAAACCACCCTAAAATAATTAAAACAAAGAAACCAACAACTGTCCCAAAAAATTAGTCAAAAGAAAAACAAACAAATATTTGTCGTACTCGGAAAACAAAATTAAAAAAAAAATGCAAATAAGAAGGATAGTGATAGCAGTATAGCACTTGGCCTCTTTGATTATTGACATCAGTAATTCTAGTAACAAAAAATAATTATTATAATTTTCATCACAAATATATAAGAAAATAAAGTTTTATATATATATATATATATAAACCGAATCTTTTTTTTTTTTTTTTTTTTTGAGAAAGATATAAACCGAATCTTGATATAAACCGAATTTTACTTTTAGTTGAATTCATAATACTATGATACATATTTAAGTTTTTTACTCCTCATAATTTTACACATAATTATTTTGATGGACACGACTTGTGTCCAGTGGAAATTTCCACTGGACACGTCCGGATTCGAACACGTGTCCACCATCCAACATGTCCAGTGGAAACTTTCACTGGACACAAGCCACACCCTATTTTGATATATATTTAATTAAATTTAAATTCTATTCCATAATTAAACCATGCATTACAATTTTGGTATATTATATTTTCTTTAAATAATTAAAATTTAAATATATGATTGATGACATAAGTCACATAACTATTAATCATTTTAAAATTTTGCAGACAAAGAATATAAGAAAAAAAAAAGATAACCTAATAATGAATTTGTCAAAATTTATCTCTAATAAAAAAATATTGAGTAATATAACATTATTATTATTAAAAAAAAAAGTTTGCTAAATTATTTTATCACTATCAGGGAATCTCTCTCTTGCCCCCCTCCAAGAGAGTGGCCAGGTTTGGCTTCCAACGCCTTGTGGGGGTCAGGCATGTAGATTGTAGAGGCAGAGATATCGAGCCATAGAGGGTAAATATTATTATGTCTATGTTATCAATTGGGAATCCATACATTATTTACCAGACAATAAACAAAAATGATTAAGTATAATGATGGGTGACAAGAGTCGTCACAAGACTTCTTCTTCTTCTTTTTAGTAGATAAGAACTTAAAAAAATAAAACTAATAAAGTTAAATGACAAACATGTTACTACTCCTTCATCTTGAGGTGAACATATTATATATTATTTTCTGTAAAACCAAAATAAATAAAAGACAAAAAAAAGATAAGAATATCTCGGAATAGGAGAATCCTTATCCATCAATCATCATAGATGAGTCAGACTAAAATCCACGCCCACCATATAAGAAAAATCTGCCACCTTAACAGCACCCTTTTATGTCATAAAGGTACCAATATAAATAAGACCAAGGACCCTCCATGATTATCTCTTCTTCATATTAATTGTAGTTTCTTCTACAAGAAAGAAAATAAAAAGACATGTTGGCTATATTTCACAAGGCTTTTGCTCACCCACCTGAGGAGCTTCATAGTCCTTCATCTTACAATGGTACTAAGAGGCCTAAGCTTCCTGAGGAAACTCTCAATGAGTTCCTTTCTCATCATCCTCATAAAACTTTCTCCATGACCTTTGGTGATGCAGCTGTGCTTGCTTATGTTCTGCCTGACCGCCCTTACTCACTTCATCAAAGGTAATCTCTCTCTCTCTCTCTCTCTCTCTCTCTCTCTCCAAGTATGTGGAATTTATAATTAATTGTGTATGACTATTTGTTAGAAGGGTCAGTTAACAAGTGGTGTAAGGTTGAGTTCTTTATTGCATTCAACTAGCTTTTTAGGGACTCGATGGACTTCTCAATGAGATCCACTCGATTCTTCCTTAATAAGTATAATCGACCACCTGTTAAAATATTCCTTAAGCAAGATGAAATCTAAAAATACAACACTCAAATGTCTGCCTATATATAATGACAGTCCTTGTTATAGTTTTACACACAATTCAATACAGAGATTTTTAGTCTTGTCACTATTAAATGTTTTCACTTTCAAATTTTCTTTAGGACTAAATTCACCCTTTTTATATCGGTTTATATTTTTGGAACACGCGGTAGTTTATCATAATATTAGAATATATATTACCGAGTTTTGGTTCATAGGTAAAGGAAAGTGTTAGAATTTAAATTTATCATTTTCTATCGGTGTACGCTTTTGTAACAAGTGATAATTTATCATTAGGTGACATTATGATCCTGGTTTTTATTCTAATTTTTTTTTTTTTTTTTTTTTGTTGATAACCAACTGAGAAAAGACTTTATTAAAGCACAAAAGGAAATTCTAGGCCTTCTCCTTCTCAATAACATTTGCAAAAACAGAGGGAGAAGCACCCAATACAAAACAACCAGAGAAATTGTTACTAAGAGACCAAGTAGCTAACACATGAGCAGCTCTATTAGATTCTCTAGGGGTCCATTTAAACTAAATTTTACTGGTTGAGGAAGACAGTTTTTAAGGTATCCTGAGTTAGAACTGTTACCCTCCAAGGGTCTGCAATGCTAGATTTTGTAAGAGCATCCACACATATCTTGGAAATTCTAATGGTTTTTATTCTAATTATTTAAAAGAGCTCATATTGTATTTATAGTATGCATGTATAAGAAAAATAAAGGGTTTGGTTTGTGGGTGATTGCAGGTTGTTCTGTGGATTCGAAGATATATATTGCCTCTTCTTGGGGAGCTTGAAAAACCTTTGTTCACTGAATAAACAGTATGGTCTATCAAAGGGCGCTAATGAGGCCATGTTTGTGATCGAGGCATATCGTACACTTCGAGACCGGGGTCCATACCCGGCTGACCAAGTTGTCAAGGATCTTGAAGGGAGCTTTGCCTTTGTTGTCTATGATAGCAAGGCTGGAACTGTCTTTGCTGCACTGGTAATATAATATGAGTTATAATGATAGTCAAATACTTGTTATTACACACTCCTCCTACAAACACAGTCACATGGACAGAAATCAAGTTTTAAAAATACAATTTCAAAAGGAAGTGTGTATAGAGAATTTTCACAAATGTTCATAATGGAATGGTTGCAGGGTTCTGATGGTGGAGTTAAGCTGTACTGGGGCATTTCAGCTGATGGCTCTGTAGTGATTTCTGATGATTTGGAGGTCATAAAAGCCGGCTGTGCCAAATCATATGCTCCTTTCCCAACAGGTACTTTAGGTCATTTTAGTCATACATACTATTGTAATTTCCTGTCTATAGTGTTACTTTCACTTTCTTAACTTCATAAATCATTTTCTCAACAAAAAAAAAAACCTTCATAAATCATGTTAATAATTGTGAATAAAATCGTGAAAATTTGAGTGTATATATTGTTACATTTAAAAGTATTTATCACCATCACTTTACAACTTTTCAAAATTAAAAAAATCACATTTTTAAAAATATAATTGTCACTTTTATACGATAAACAAAATTACTTTAATCGGATGAATATATATATATATATATATAGTAATGTAAAGCATCATAATATCATGCGAAAAGATAGCATGGTCCTCACATGTATGGTGGTGTGTGCAGGGTGTATGTTCCACAGTGGGGGAGGAGGATTGATGAGCTTTGAGCATCCAATGAACAAGATGAAAGCAATGCCAAGGGTAGACAGTGAAGGGGCCTTGTGTGGGGCCAGTTTCAAGGTTGATAAGTACACAAGGGTCAACAGCATTCCTCGTGTTGGAAGTGAAGCTAATTGGAGCCTTTCCGACTCTCAATAGCTTTTAGCTGCTGAATCATATATATTTATATATTCATGTTGTCTCTGTCTCTCTCACCATAACTAAAGTCTTAAACCACTGGTTTTGGGGCATTTTGTGACAAAAATTGTTGTTTTTTTATTAACTTTTTTTTGAAAAATATCACAATTTCAATATATATATATATATTTATATATTTATATATATATGATTTTAAAAGTCGTATACAGTACATCCTAAATAATTTTTAAAAATATGGTATTTTTCAAATAAGTTATTAAAAAATAGCAGTTTTTTTTTATTTACAAAAGCCCCACACTAGAGTAGCCTTTTTTTTTCTAAGCTTTTTTCTTTCTTTCTTACCTTTGCCTTTCTTTCTTTCTTTCTTACCTTTGCATCTCTCCAATAATGAATGAATATAATTTTCGAATGCTCTTCAAAAATGCTCTCTCTCTCTCTCTCTCTCTCTCTCTCTCTCTCTCTGCGCGCTAAGGGTGACATTTTAAATAGGCCTGAAAATCCACAAAAAAAGAAGACAAAAACAAAGTGAAACTAGTAAATAATAATAAAGAAATAAATCCCAAAAGTAAAATAAATAAAAACAAATGTGATGGATGAGTGGATCAATAATTTTTTTTTTTTTTTTTGTGGCTTTATTATAAATAAATAAAAAAGGTCAAACAGAAACTTGTTAGGTATATTGCTTCTTATATAGTATCAACCGAAGATTGTAGAACAACAAAAGGAATAGAAGAAAACCGACATGAAAAAGCAGACCACTCATTTTTGGGTCACAATCAAAATACACCAATTCAGCTAAAGCTGTAACTTGCATTGGGTGGGCCATCTGACTGAGCACAGCACATACAGCCTGCTGATCTCACTTTTTTTTTTTTTTTACTTTGCTAGGCAAAGCGCAAGCTATGTTAATGTTCCTTGTCTACCTGAAAGCATCACAAGTTATATTGGCTAAAATAAGACATGTAAGGTACACCTGATTTTCATGACTTACATGGTTCAAATCAGGCATGATTGGCAGAACAAAGTGAGATTAACCCAAATAGTTTTTGAGTGAAAGTACTTTGTGGAAGATACTGCCTATCAAACTCCATTCTGGAAAGCATTCTACATGGTCTAGCGGCAAGAAAAACAGGGATGAATGTTAATAATTAACGAAATGATTCATTTTGACTCCAAAGTTGAACACAACTTAGTTCCTCTAGTCTTCCTTACCGTACCTAATTGGCCATCTTTTATAATTGTTTATGTTTCATACTTCCATTCACCCCACTACTCTTTTGGGAAGAAAGTAATGGCTTTAGCTACTTCACAAGCTCTAGTTAGTACACAACCGAATCTGGTTACAAATATCATTAGTATTTGCAGCTCAGGTCTGACTGAAATCTGCTAATTCCAACCGAATCTGGTTACAAATATCATTAGTTCTGTAGAAGCACGTAGGCGGTAGGCCAGTAATCATGGCATTGAAAAGTTCACATTGTGTAAATTTATTCACAATTTTTTCCCACGAACGATTGAGTGCCTTTTTGGCACTTCAAGTGGCTTGCTGAAACTGTTTTTGGTAAGGATCGTCAGCAACGCCTACTTTAAACTCATTTTGGATATGGTTCCAAGTCCAACACACGCTAATGCAGTCACGCATTTTAAACCATGCAAAACAAGAAATGACACATCATTCCACAAGAACATTCTGATTCAAACTATAAATTTAGTGCGCAGTTTTGATAATGCTCTTTCTTACTGCAAATTGAAATGAGATGACATAATGAATCAGTGGATTATGTTTCCTGAAACCATGTAATGCCAAGAAACAGGATTCTATGACACAATGAATCAGGAGATTATGTTTCCTGAAACCATGCAATGCCAAGAAACAGGATTCTATCTGTTCTGCTTTGAATTTACAGGTTAACAGTATCACAGAGTTGCAAAGAAGAGGTACTTAGACAACCATCCAAGACCATTTATGTTTGATCTTTAGCCACTTCAGGTCCATCCTTACCATCCTCAGCTTTCAAAGCTAGGCCAGCAGGTAGAATCTACAAGCCAGCATAACTTGGTTAGTGTCATAGTTGAGGACATATCACGCTGTGCTAGCAGAATTTAGCCTTTCAAAAGATACATAGAAATAGAGACTTGTAAAAGCTGCCTATGCCATGCTGTCATGGCATGTGCAGGGTCGATGTTACAAAACATGACTACAAATATTTGATATGACTACATAGGCAGACGCTAATCCTGAGCTGAAGGATCTACGTCCTGTTAACTCCAGTTGGCTTGGTTCAGCAGAACTTTATTGGCAACATTTCTATTTTTCAAGGTGTTATTTTCTACATTAACAAATATTTCTGGTAAAGCTAACAAAATGGCGTTACAGAGGGCATCTACTGGGGTGACAATTTTTTAAAATTCGTATGTTGTAATGGAAAGAAAGAAACTCCACTCCTTTAACAAAGTAATATGATGCAAAGCCGCTCAATAATTGTTATATTACCTTCAGTCAGAGCTAAACTACTCCATCAATCTCACAACCCTCTTCACTTCTAACTTCATGGTAGACATTTATTCACCAAGGATGTGTCACAGATTCCCTCAACATGAATTTACAGAAAAGTAATTTTTAAAATGATAAGCCATAAATCTAGGAAATAATAATTAACCCATTGATGAAAGCTATGAAACACTACCAACATTATACATTTCCAATGGAAAGAAAGCATAGATGAGATTTTAAACCTTTCAAAAATGATATGATATGTGGAAGATCACACATCAATGATACATGCATCTATTGGTTTGGGACACAAAATAGGAAAAAATAAGAGATCCTAACATACAGAAGCAAGAAAATATAGATGATGCAAAAACAAGCCCCAAGTTGAATACATAAGCTTATCAGTTGTGGGGCAATCCAAAAAGAAAGGCACAAGCTGTTAACCAAAATCTGCCACTTTAAGCTGGATACAAGATGGCAAGGAAATTCTGTTTGGTATTACCAAAAATGTCAAGGCCTTCAAAAGTATTACTCTTTCCACATATCTGCAAACTCATCAGGCTCCAGTGGATTAGATAACTCGTGCATCTTCCTCCTTGTCTTTGCTTTGACTTTCTTTGCAAACTTCCCAGCCTTTTTCCTTTTCTCCAATGCGCGAATCTGGAAGCAAAAAAATGAGAAGCATAATGCACAATTATTAAGAAGAAATTTAAACGATAAAAGAGAAAATAAATAAATAAAGAAACAAAACAAAAAAGTTCAAACGCTAGAGTCCAGGATGAAAGATCAATGAATACCTGATTTGGTGATACAAAAAACGGATTCTCATACAGGGTAGGGCCTCCAAAGCTGCCACCAAATATCTTGATAGGGTTCAAGCAGAATCGTGGACCAACCTATACACAAGTGTATTCAGTGTTAAAACTACCATCACAAGTATCTTATAAAGCACATAATTTAAGAAGCAAATCTCTGCTAACCTCAATAAGGGTCATTTTCTCTCGATCCTCTCTAGGCCCTTTATCTGATATCTGCATTATAAGAAGCAGAAAATAAGCATTGATATTATTAGTAACAATCTTCAAATAAGAGATAGCTCCGGCACAATAATCCAAAGACACAATACAACACGGTATTAGAGAACACTATATTAAATTATTCTTCTTTTTTTAAAAAGTAAAATGAATATTTTTTTAGAAAATAGAAACCTCAGTATACAGAAAAAATATAAAGGATTTCCCCAAAAATAAAAATGGATTGCATCACGGAATATGCCAAAATTCAGCACTAATGAACCAGTTGTATTTTTTGGCATGGGAGGAGGGGGGTGTCGTGTTCCTGCTTCTTTCACTTAATTGACTTCTCCAGGAGAATCTTCAAGGTTTTTATTTTATTTTATCTTCTTTTTTTTTTTTCTGAAGACCATAGTTACTGCTGGAAAATTATAAATGTATTATTATCACCTTGTATTGCTATAGCTGGTGATTTAGGAATTTACAAAAGCAAGATTGCAAAAATCACAAGATAAATCCTAGATGTTGAATTATGTCATTAACAGCATTAATTAATTCCTTCTTAGAGTATGCCTCAAAAACTAACCCTTAGAGAGGACATAACTCCTGACCAACAATTTATCAGCATAAACATCACTATGATCTTGTGGCATCATGCAAGACATCTTATCAACAGCAGTTAAACTGACAACGATATCAACAGCAGTTAATCTAAAAATTAACCCTACATGGTGACTGGTAATTAACAGACTGTTTTGGAATTGAGGAGGCAATATTTTAAGACGCTGTTTAACTGGATTCTGGTTTCAGGGACTCGAT
The DNA here is from genome assembly GCA_030021035.2 of Notholithocarpus densiflorus. NCBI lineage: Eukaryota > Viridiplantae > Streptophyta > Magnoliopsida > Fagales > Fagaceae > Notholithocarpus > Notholithocarpus densiflorus. The sequence goes on along the minus strand of JARYZH020011361.1, from coordinate 775,216 downwards.
CGAAGAGGACAGTGAGCACAATGTCAACTCCTATAAAGACTTCAAAAATAACTACTTCAACTTCAACATGTTGAGCTCTTGGCCCTCAAAGCACCTCGCATTCTGTTCTCGTCAGAGACACCACATGAGACACAATGAAACCACTGACCATAGTCCCCCCTTGCCTCTCCCCCCATACCTCCCTAGGCAACTCATTAAAAGATCCTAAACTGAAAACAGCATCACCCAAGAAACACCGAACAAACATAATATCATGGGCCACAATTCACAAGCCACCACACAATATAGGAATAAATGATTCACATCCTCAAATCAAGAGCACCATTCCAAGAGTCATACCAAAGAAAGAAAGCCTCCCTTGGTGGAGTAGGAGTTTTCCATATAATCTTCCTTCTTCCTTAAAACCTCAAATCAAGCTCTTTTTTTCCCTATCAAAATCCTAACCACATACTTTCTTCTACCAAATAGCCATCAAATAACTCTTTTTTTATTCCTAAGTTACACACTCAACCAATAGTTGGAGAAAGTTGGCTTGATGAGATCCAAGGTTGACTTGATGTTGAAAGTGGAGGGATGAAATTGACAAAATTAATATGTGAGGAACTAAATTGAACTTTTCCCCAAAAATTGGCAGAGCAAATTAGTAATTTAACCTAAAATATTTTTTATATAATATCTATCCCAATGTAAATATATGATAGGACAAAGGCAGAACCAATCTTTGAATTTTAAATTATTGCCTTCATTATGAATCCTTCTGCATAATTTTATATCAAATTAATAGGAATTTACATTTCGACCAACCTGGTAATTCCGGAACCATATGTGGTCATCAACAATGGAGAAAACAAACACATGATCATGATAAGGCTTAGATTTCCTGTGTTCCTTTGGTGTTCCAAATATCTGGAAAGGTGAACAAAGAATATGTCAGTATTATGCCCCGACCCCCAAAAAAAAAAAACAATAAATAAACTGTAAAAGAGTAGTATCATAAAATGACAAAGTTAAGAAACAATAATATTGATCAGAAACAAACTTATTTCATTATATAGGTCCCAATTAAAAATCCAATTTATAGCAATATTGGATCCACATTCAAAATAAAACATTTTTATGTAATTAGGCACACAGGCATGAGGTGAAGCCTTGGTGCAATGGCAAGTGCCTTCCACCAAAGAGGGATAGGTTGCAAGTTCAAGTCTAGGAATCAACCTCTCAAAAAACAATTCAAGTTAAGGTTTCCTACCAATAACCCATCCTAGACGGCCCCACAAAAGTGAGAGCTTTGTGCACTAGGTACGACCTCTAGGCACAAGCAACAAGCACATTCCCTCAACATCTCAAAATCCAAGAGAAATGAGCGAAAATATTGTAGTAGCAAACTCTCCATGGGTAATTTGACAAAAGAATGTGAAAAATCAAATAACAACAATCATCTGTCCAAATTAATTTGATGGCTTCATGATGCTGGTTAGTACCATTTTTTGAAAGCTACCATGTATATCAAGATATAGTAGTACATAAGGAGCTGCAGTGGCATCTTGCATCACAAAAGCAAATATCATATGGATTTAATTTTTAGATTTGCCTTTTCTCCGGGCAGATTGAATTTCAAAATGTCATTTATAAATTAATTTGACAGTGAGAAATTGACAGTTTCTTCCATATGAAAAATTAGATTAAAAAAAAAAATTATCGCTTCATGTAAGGAAGCAAAACCTCAATACCTGTATTATCATCTCCTTCAAAAGTTTCCAATGTGCATCTTTATCAAAATTGTTTGAGAAAGTCAAAATAGGACGAGACCCTTTTAGATGATTTCCAGTAAGCTTCAATTCCTCCATTGTGTACACTGGAAATGAAAAGGAAAAAAAATACATTGATAGCCCATACTTTTCTCAAATTTTTATGAAAAAAAAAATTAACCATATTATTTAGGATGAAATTAATTGATCTGCAGTGCTTCAATTATGGGTAAAGATTATTTCTATCAGGCATTAATACAAAACAACCATATAGTTAGAAACCAAAAGAGAAGCTTACCGGCATTAACTAAAAATTTGACAGATGGCCCATTGGGACATTTTGCCATCCATAGATAAAGATCTTTATGTTTCCGGCACTGAAAAAGAAAAGGGGGTATTCATCCACACATGATAACTGAAATATAAAGCTTTAAATTTTAACAAGGTCTATAAGCTATCTATCCAAAAATTAATCTTATGATATGGACTTCGCTGGGTTAAGCCCAATGGGGAGTTGGATTTGTTGGCTTGTTGAAAAGAAAGCTTTAGTAAACACCGAAGTTTTGATTTATTGGGGGGCAGTTCCTTTACATGTGAACTGGACCACTTGGAGAAAATGGAACCAATGTAAATTTGAAGGGGTTGAACGCTCAATATTGGATTTGAAATTTCTTCTCTTATGCACTGTGTATGATTGGATGCCTGCTTTGAATGGTCATTCATTTTCCAATTTGGAAGAGTTCTTAGATATTTGTAATGTTCACTGATATTTTGTAGCTACCCTAATACACCTCCTATGTACATGGGGTGCATTGATTGTCTTCATTTCAATAAAAGTTTACTACTTATCAAAAAATATGTAATCTTACGATAAACCCAATTCAAAAAATAACATACCAATGTAATCACCAAAACAAGTAAAAAAAAATCACCTCAAAAAACAGACAAGAAGAACAACTCCTTAGCTCAACCAGCTCATTCATAGTGGCGCCTTTAGTAGCCTTCGACTCAACCTTGTTATCCTTCTTACAGTGTGGCAAGATAGAAACCATATTCAACATCAAATGACGGTACCTACACACCACAGTGCAGACGAAATCAATATACTAGTGAAACCAAAAAACACAATTCACACAACAAGGGGTGTGCAAAGGAAACTAGATTTTCAACCTGTAGTTAATGCGGCGCGAGCAAGTGATAAGAACCTTCTCTTTGTTCCTGAAAACTTTAGAATCAGTCTCTTCGTCCGGCACTTGACTCTTGTCTTTCCAACCCAAGAGTGTCCTCTTGGGTCTCTCTGGAATCTCTTCAGGTTCCACCACCTCAGCCTCAATTTGTTTTCTCTTCTTTCCCATTGATTTTTCTTGCAATTATAATTATTCTCTATAGACAACAAAACATTCACAACAAGCAAAAATTGTCAACATTTCTCACAAAAAGTAATGAAATTGAAGCATATTATAACAAAAGCATCAATACCCAGAAAGAATTATGATAAAAAAAAAAAAAAAAAAAAAAGAAGCTAAAACAACATGCTAGGAAGTGTTTGGGATTCAAAGTAAAAATCAAAATTATTTCATCAAATTGTGTCCTAGGACAAGGAAGTGTTTTCTAACACATAATTTCTATCAAGTTGAAGAGTAGAACCTCTTTTCCACTGCCACCGGACTCTGAAATCAAGCGCGGCTGTCCTTAGAGAGAGAGAGAGAGAGCCAAAAACCCTTCTGTTATGAGTAGAATAAGCCCTAAAACCCTAATGGCCGAGGAGATGGAATCTTCTGCGGGTTTGGATCAGGCTCGTGGGCTTTTCTTTCAATGGCTCAGGCTTGTCTGATGGTGAGCAATGGACTCCGTAATGGGCCCAAACACACGCCAATACCCAAAAAAATAACTACTTTGGATAGAGCCTCTGCCTATGTGATTGGCCTTTGATAATTGTTCTTTATTGTTAGTTTTTTTTTTTTTTTTTTTTTTTGAGAAGAAATATGGAACCACTTTATTAATCTGTGAAAAATTATGGTGTTACATCAACATAAACTAGGTAAGAAATGTCTGGTGAAATAGATTCCATCCATATAGATAAAGGAGAAGAATTCCTCGCTCTCCGAGCTAAAGCATGAGCTACTCCATTGCTTTGCCGCCTAACATGAGAGAAAGAACATGTTTGAAACAAACCCATTAAAGGCTTACAGCCTTTTACAATGTGTCCAATACTAGACCGAACGGGACAATCACCCACTAATGCTTTGACAACAAGCTCCGAATCTCCTTCAAATATGGTCTGTCCCAAGCCCAGCTCCACTATAAAAATCATTGCTCTCCTTGCAGCCAACGCCTCAAGCACTTCCACTGTGGAAGGCATTTCTATTTTTTCTGCTAATGAGCCCATAACTTGACCCAAGTCGTTTCTTACCACAACTCCGATCCCAGCTTTTTCCTCCTCCACAAAATATGCTCTGTCGTAGTTCGCCTTGTAAACTCCCTGTGCTAGTGGTGTCCAACGCTGAGGTTGTATTTTTTTTCTCTCGGGTTTGGCTTCAGTTTTCCATTGGAATTCCGCTAGTAATGCTACTGCTACTTCATGAAGCTTCTCAGGTGGCAAACTTGGCTCGTTAAAATGACATTTGTTACGTCTTCCCCAAATGAACCAAGCTAAAGCTGTGAACAACTCAACATTCTCCTCGTGTTGCCTTACGATGAACATCAAGTCTGCAAAGGATCTCAACGCGTGGTGTTGGCTTCGTAATTTATTAAAGCCGAGGTCCCAGCACCATTTCACGTTGTCACAATCCCAGATGGCGTGGATGACCGTTTCATTTGCTCTTCCATAGTTGCTGCACAGAGGTGAGTCTACTACTTTCCGACGATGTAAATTTGCCAAGGTTGGGAGGGATTCCATGCATGCTATTCAACAGAAGTGCTTCATTTTATTCGGAATCCGCAAACTCCAGACGCCCTTCCAGAAGTTCTTCAAGTCAGTACTATTAGACCCCGATGCAACCCCCCTGTTCTCCAACTCTCCTAACAGCTGGTAGCCAGTTTTTACCGAGTAATTACCATCCCGACTCCGCGGCCATATCAAGCAGTCTCCCTGCATCGTTCTGCATAAAGGAATGGCCTTGATTCTATGAGCCATAAATGGAGCAATCTTTTGGTCAATCATTTGCTCATTCCATTCATTTATTGTCTGATCAATGAGTGAACAAACATTTAAGTCCTCTTCAATGTCTTGTGTGTGTGGTACTGCCTTTGTTGGAAAACACCCAGGAATCCAATTGTCATGGAACACCCGAATCTTTGACCCATCACCCACTCTCCACAACATCCCTTTTTCAATAACATGCCTTGCTTTAAGGATGCTCTGCCAAGCAAATGATCTCTTCTTGTTTTTTACTTCAAACACCGAACCTGTGGGGAAATATTTTGTACTAAAAACCTTATACATCAAGGAAGTTTGCTCTATTTGTAGCTTCTACACTTGTTTAGCAAGCATAGCCTCATTGAATCTCACCAAATCTTTGAACCCCATTCCTCCCTCTGATTTCGGTTTGCATAAATCTTCCCAACTCTTCCAATGGATTTTTCTTTGACCTCCACGTTCACCCCACCAAAATTTTCTGATTTGCATTTCAATTTCCTTACACAAACCCACCGGCAATTTGAAACAACTCATTGCGAATGTAGGGATTACTTGTACCACCGCCTTAAGCAAAATCTCTCTCCCTGCTTGAAATAGGATTTTTTCTTTCCAACCTTGGAGCTTAGCCCACACCCTTTCCTTGATAAAATTGAGGCTCTCCTTTTTCTTTTTTCCCACAACAACCAGCAACCCAAGGTTTTTTTCATACTCCTTGATTTTTGGGACCCCTAGGAAATTTAGGATTTCTCCCTTCTTATCTTCCATCACTGCTTTGCTAAAAAAGAGAGTTGTCTTTCCTCGGTTTATTTGTTGTCCGGATGCCCCCTCATATAATGATAACTTGTGTTGGATAGCTTGCAAATCCTCCATCCTTGCCCAGCAAAATAATAGGCTATCATCTGCAAAAAATAGTTGAGTAATGTAGATGGATGATCAAATCTCAAATATCTTATTTTGTAATAAAAAAAACTTTACCAATTGAGCTAAGCCAAAGAAAATCAATGATTGTTCTCTCACACTCTGTAGAGTACGTCATTTGTACACCTCATTTAAAGTTTTAAATGTACACGTTAATATGTACATCACATGTGCAATTATAAATGTTGTATGGATGGTACAATAATAACTGTGAAATAATATTGTTTTTGGGAACAAAAAAAACATTTGACTAGTAAGTAAAATGTTCTAGTAATGTTGACATCCCATTTTGCAACCTGCATTTAACCTCACGTGGATGGTAAAAGGGTAATTTCGCCTTGGAAATATGCATCTTGATTCTAGCCATTAGATCCTTAATCTCATTTCATCAAAATGATCTTGATATCGTAACGATCAAATCGACTGGTCATAAGCTCTAATCGGACCACCAGATTGAAAGTTATCATCAAATCAAGTTTTAATGGCTGAGATGCACTATCACAAATTGAGTCCGACTATATATGATTATGAACAATTGATTTCAATTGGTTATAAGTGTAATCAATTTGAGATCAATGACGTGTCATAATTTGATTGGTTAGGACTACATTTTATGGTGAGGTTGCATACACTTAATTAATTAGATAGTTAAACATTAATTATTCAATGAGTAATTTGTGCAATTATCTTTTAATTAGAGTAAATTTGGAACCATTTAAGTCTGAAATGAGAGTGATTGGAGCCATTTAATGTTAATTGGGAGCTAATTTGGGACCTATTAATGTTAATTGTGCTGAAGCCATTTTCTAACAAATGACATCTGCTCACTATTCCATCAATATCTTTCAGAATATTTTGAATCTGTGAATGAGGTTAATTTTCCCAGAAACTAGACATCCGGGGCTTCAATTTGAGTACAAGAATGAGATAATTCTGATCAAAATTGGATCAGATATGATTTTTCGAAGTTGGCTCTATAGGCTGTTACAGCAGCTACGGGAAAACCGAACTTTGCTTGCTCCTCACTTTCATCAATCTCCACATTTAATACACCAAATTTTCCCAAAGGCTAAAATGAGGTCTAGATTCATGATTCTTTGTCAACCCTCATTAAATGGCTTTCCATTCATATTTCCTCCACCACTACTATATAAACCCCTCCTCTCCTTCATTTCAAGACACAAAAAAAACCTCCTCTCTTCTCCCCTCTTGAGTTCTAGTGAAGTTGAGTAGTCTTGTCATATTTTGGTCTTCCTGAGACTCAAGGTATTGAGTGAGACTGACTCTTCCTTTCCTAACTCTTCTTTTCCTCCACCCTTAGGACCTCTATCAAAAGTTCCTCCTCCACCATATGGATCTTGTATGAAGGTATAATCCTCTTCCCTAACTGTTTGTTTATGTTGCCATGATGAGAATCTAAGATTAAAGTATGATAATTTTATTGAATATTTTTGAATGTTTTTAATTATTCTTATGTGTTTTTCACATGTTTTTGGTTGTTCATCACATGTTCATGCATAACACTAGCTTCAATATTAAATCCACATCAAAAAACATGAAAAAGATGTTTGTTTAATAATTCTTTTAAATTCTTGAATCTAGGATATCACCATCCACACACATTCACTAGAGTTTATTTTTCAATCCAAATGAAATGTTTAATAAATTGAATTAGGGTTTATCACATGCACACACTTTAAATTCAACATGCAAATTAATTGATAACATATTGAATGATGTGATATGAATGTTAGTCACCATAGTCTAGAAGACCGGTTTCACCGGGTAAGGTGGGTGCCTAACACCTTCTCATCTTGTAACAAGCCTCCGAACTTAGATCAAGGGTTGATAGACTAATGTTTATCCTTGTAATTTTCAATTTTTAGATTGTAACTAGGAAATAAAGCTATGTACTTTGTCTTAGATTGTATCTAGGACCAAAGCCATGTAATTTTCCTATTATCAATGTAAATTCAATTTCAAATTAATAAAATGAGAATTTTTTTCAATTATGATTTTCTTATTTTTCCAATGATTAAATAAGTGGCGACTCCATTGTAAAACCCTTAATCTAAAGGGGAAAATATAACTAGTCGAATCTCCATTTTGAGAGACAACAACACGACTCCACCCATTCACGTGGGTTTGGCCCAACACACTCCTATAAAAAAGGGGGCCGGGGGCGCGGTCTCTCACAAGTAACACTGATGTTTATGTAAAATTCAAGTTTTATACATAGTTTTTTTTTTTTTTTTTTAATGGGAAGCAGGGATGGACCCAGGTGGGGGCTCGGCCCTCGGTCCATTTTTTTTTTTTTTTAGTTATTATATACCTTATTTTTGTACTTGAGCCCCTTTCAAAATTTTAAGCCTCTTTCTCCTCAAAAAACCTAGCTAGCCTCACCCAAATAGCAATTATCCAACCCAAAAACTTAAGAAAAACAATCACAATGGTGATTGATTTTAGGAAAAAAACTATTTTACCATCAAAGAACCAAAAAATCATGTGCTATTGGAGAAACTAAAGCTTTTTTTTTTTTTTTTTGCAATTAAAGTAAACTGGTATAAATACCAATTGACTGTAGCAAGTTGTTAAAAATAAAATACAATATATTATTAAGATTATATCTCTTCCTTCAATTAAAAAACTCAAATTCTCTCTGTTCCTTTATTATTTTAATGAGTTGTTTTATATTATTTTAAATGAAGTGATAAAAAAATAGAACATTTTATATTGGGTGTATTGTAAATTGAGGTGGTAAAATAAATAAAGTATCTTTTTGAAGTGCTAAAAGCTAAAATTTTTAGCACCACCACTGTAAATGCTCTAACTTCAACCAAAAAAAAAAATCCTAGTCAGCCTAGTATTAAAAAAAAAACATTATTTTGTTTTTGTTTTTGTCTATGTTGATAAATGATTGCATTTTATTGTATTTAGAAACAACGATTTTGAGTATTTATATATATATGTATTTTTTTTTTTTTTTTGTTGAGAAAAGAGTATTTTTTTTTTTAATACTATATGGATGCCTATTTGGAGTTTTTTTTTTTTTTTTTTTCTTTATATTCTGGCCCCCGCTATCTTAAAATCCTGGGTCTGTCCCTGATGAGAAGTCGAGTCTTATCCATAGTAGTGTAGTGTATGCACACTAATGGTTCAATATAAGTATTATGAGTCATGTTTTTGTCATGTGATGCATTATAAATTTTTAACATGATATTTTTTAAGAATTTTAATTATTGTTGTTATTAAAATTTATTACTAAAAGTTTTAAAATTGTAAGATGCTTTTTATTATTTATAATAAATTATTTTGTTCATTTATCATATTTTTATGGTTTCGAAAAAAAAAATAGTCTCACTCTATGTGCTTTCAATCACGTGATTAAAAGTATTTTTTGTTTTTTTTATCTATTTTATTTTTTAATTTCAATTATAGTATTGAAATTTTTCCTTTGATTTTTATACAATTTTTTATAATATGTGTGTTGTATGAGTATAATACCACTATACACACACAACAGCTCAAATGAATATGATAGATGAATAATCCAATTCCTGTGAAGCTTTCTAAATTTTTTTTTAAAGTTTTTCAAATATATTTTAGAAAATCTTGTATCTTGCATTTTTCTGGATATTTTGAAAAGTAAGAGCATTCACATCAATATGGGTAAAAATTTATGTATATTTTAACTTAAGAACCTACTTTTTCTTTTTTTTGAGAATCAGAACCTACTTTTTCTATTTTAATATAACCACTTTTTAAAACTACCTTACATTAGCTTATCTATTCTACACTTATTCTATTTAAATAATATTTTTTTCATTCTTTTTTTATTATTAATTTCATCTCTCTCTCTCTCTCTCTCCTAAACCACAAACATTCACACAGTATTCCTCATTTCATTCATTCACACAAAGTCACCTTCGCTCTTTCTCCTAAGAATTTCCCTCATATTCTCTCTCTCCTTTGAGCTCTTTCTTACATAGAGCCACAACCTCCACCTTTCTATTCCTTATCGGATTGCTGATCTCCTCTTTGAAACAATCATTCAAGGCAATAGTGGCAACGATGGCATACTTGGCGACAATGACAATTTGGGTTTGATTTTGGGTTTGGGTTGATGGGATTTCCATTGAAGGATTGATTTTGGGTTTTCCATTGATGGTTTTGTGTTGATTTTTTATTTGATTTTCCATTGATTTTGGATTTGATTTTCATCTAATTTTGGGTTGATTTTGTGATTGGATTATCATGTAATGTATGGGTTGTGGTGGTGGTGGTGGGTGGATTTACAGAGACGTTTTGTGTTGTTTAAATGAAGAGAGAGAGAGAGAGAGAGAGAGAAATTAGTAAAATATTAAGAGGGAGAGGTGAGGGGAAGAGACACAAACATAGAAGTGAGTGAGAAAGAGAAAAATTAATAATATATTAAATACAAAACTATAGTAACCATGTATATTTACATGGTTATTGTAACAACTATGTAAATTTACACAATTTTAGCCTAACAGATATGGAAGAATTTTGTGACTAAATGTGTAAAATTAGACACTTTTTCTATCTTACATTCAGTGATGTGAATGCTCTAACTCCTCTCTTAATAAGTATTACGCTTCTATAGCACCACATTAGCGACCACATCATTCACCTATTTCTAACACTTTCTCTCACCTTACAATTACATGTCTCCAACATTTTCCCCTCACTTTTACATTTTTATCTCCCAACTACTTTATACCTTAATGTTACAACTCATTCATCACATCATCTTCCTTTTATTTTGACTATTTTTCTCCCCATTTTATTTACTATAAAAATTTGTTATTTTCTTTTACATTCAATCAATATTTTGCCCACGCAAAAGGTAAATACTCTCTATGTCTCTATTTTTATTTTTCTGGATTTTTAATTTTTTATTGCATATTTGCTTTAGATTGATAAATTTTTGCGTTGAACTCTACTTTAGGTTAATGTAATTTGGTTATGTTTTAATTTGTTTTCTTTTCTTTTTTTCTTTTTTTCTTCTTTTTAATTAATAGATGATATCCTATAACATTATATAGTATGCAATGATATAATGTTATTCTAATACGTAACATAACTTCAATAATTAGGTGTTTAAAACTCTACATTTTCGAGTTAATTTTTAGAAATTTTGGAAGTTAGAATATGAATTTTATCAAAATACAATTTACATGTCTATGTATTTGAATGTGCCTTTCAGTTATTTGAGTAATATCAATTCTAAATTTGTGATGAGATTTGACTATCATGCTTAGCTTCTCTTGCAAGACTCTGGCAACATCTTATCCAACGGCGTTTGCTGAATTGAAGTGGTGGTTCTTCATAGATTTTTTTATAGCTTTAACTTTATGAAATATGGTATTAAAAAGATAATATTGAGTGTGGTAGGCTCAATTCATTAGTTTGTGAATTGCTAAGGTGTCTTGTTGTTATCAGAGGCTGTAAACCATGTCTTTTATGCCAAGTCCAGACTCAATTTAAACTATAACTTAAATCTTGTTCCAAATAAATTAATTGAATTAGATAATGGGTATTATTAACTATTTATCAAAATTAGACTAATTCTATATTTGACCCAATTTTATGACTCAATACATAAAATATAGGGATAATTATAGTAAACCCACCTGAGGTATGGCCCGTTTTCACTTTGCCTACCCGTAGTTTAAAACTTTACACTTTACCCACCTGAACTTCAATCCGTTACCCACCTCTGTTAAAATTAGGGGTAAAAACGTATTTTATCTTCAATTTTATGTCTCTCTCCTCTAAAAACAAAAAATAACAGAAAAAACTCAAACAAACAAGATCAAAGAAGGGGTTTTGTAGCTTGGCTTCAAGAACACACTTCCTCTTAGTATGAACAGTCTTGAGCCAATCAATCCAAATAAAATTTTCATATTCGCACAAATCCTAAAAACCATTTACAAAAATCCTACACTTGAAAGTGCTCTACTCTAATTTCACAAAAATCCTTTCAGACACTTTCATTCATTCACAAAAATCATACACGGCTTCAAAACCCAGACCCACCACACCTAGCAACACAAACACAGACCCACAAGAACTGACACTCAAAACCAAAACCAAAACCAATGGCATCCTAATCTGAATCCCAACTCCAACCCCAACAGAAAAAGCAAGAAAAAGAAAGGTGAACCCATTTCCATGGATCACGTGCTTCTGGCATTGCAGGAGACCAAGGACGAGAGGGATCTCAGAATCCGAGCTCTGTCTACTCCATCTTCATAACTCTTCAAACCCCTAGCTTTTCTCGGAGGAGCTCTCCTCTGATTCCTAGTATCCAAAACCTCGCCTTTCTCAGCTTCTTCTGCCTCTTTCAAAACCCTACCTCTCCGGCCCCAAATCTCTGAAACCTGTTCCACGGAAATTTTCTGGGCGGCTCGGCACCTAGGGTTCCATCTGAGTTGGCTCTCATCGTGGCTGGAAACGATGTTGACAAGGATGGAAGTGTACTCGCCGATCTTGATAGAATCGCCATAGGAGAGATCGTGAGGTGTGTTTGGTTGTAGCTTGGTTCCGTTGAGGATAGTGCCGTTTGAGGAGTCGATATCACACCCCAAACCCCAAAGGGTCCAAAGCATGAGAAAGACGTCTCAAAGTACCTGTAGATTTTTCATTTTTGGCAAAACAAACTATAGGATATCTTTATTTTCCTTTCTTTTCCACAGGATAAGAATATATAACCAAACTAAAATCTCCACATTACAAGTCAGAGCTCTATAACACATTTACGAACAATAACTAAAAATCATGTGCCTCCACATAATACATGAATATATTACAAAACTCTAATTAAATTACACAAAGTCACAATCTTATCAAGAATAAGGACCTTAACATCGAGTCTAGGCCTACCACGCCAAAGGCTAACAAACCTCAAGCGACCCACCTCTAATAGAATTAATTAAGATCTCGTTGAACATAACAAGATTGAGTCACCAACCATTTACAGCAAGAGTCTCCAAATTTAACATAGCACTCTAATCATCACTAAGGAAGTAAGCTCCATACCCAAGGTATAGCTAATAAATCTGAAAAACTATTAGAGGGTGGGATGAGCTAACGCCTAGTAAGTAGCATATTTAATGGGGGTGGGGGAAATGCAAGTTTCATCTTCAATAATAATAATATGACAAGAATAATTAAATAATGAAACACAAAGTTTCTCAAAGTAAATACCTTGAAACTATATACTATAATCTGTGAGCATCAACAATATAATTTTCAAAGCCATAATATCTAACATAAGGTAAATTATCGGTATATTACCACATAGACCGGTCAGGGGATCCACCCATTCACAACTGGCATGATATTGTCCTCTCTGGTATGCAGACTCTTGACCCCATGGACAGCAGGCTCACACATACCCTCAAGGTTTTTCTCTCCCCCCATAGGCAGCAAAGAGAGTACGTCAAATAGGACCTCTCTTGCATGTGGTCTCTTGGCCCCATGGGCAGCAACCTCACCCACACACAATCAAGGAACCTCTTCCCCCATGGACAGTAGGGAAGAACGCGTCATCCAAAGTGAAAGGGCACTGACCTGGATTTGACTCCATTGTCACAAAGACTACTGAGACCAAATCAGGTAATCATCGGGAAATCACACATGGCATGGTGTCAAAATCACATAAAGCTCACAGGTATACATTTCCTTTTAAATACATAGTCTATAACCAGGTAGTTTCAGAAAAACCTTAAATAGTCTAACTTCTACAAAGTTTGTAAGGTTTTCAACTTCATTCTTGTCAAGAGATTTTCTATCAATTTCTCAAATAATACAAGACAAGATAAGCATCTTTAAATTTTCTAATATACCATAATATCTATGATTTCCTTATCAAAGATTAAATAAAAGATGCTCATTTTTCCATATCAACAATTCATGCATTTCCCCAAATGCAATACCAAATATGTTGCACTTTTCATATATAACAATATATAATAGAGTCACAACACAATACTTTTAAGAAAACATATATCCACATATAATTTTCTAAAATGTGTTTGACTCAAAAACAACATTTATAAAACATGGTTATTTTTCAAAAATCCCATTAAAAAGCTACTTACCTTGCAACCCGCGAAAAGCCTAATTCTCCAAGCTCCAAAGAAGATTAACTAGAACCTCAACAATATCAAGCAAACCTAATACAATAAGCATAAAGCTTAAAATTGTATCTAGCTACAATTTAGGAATTGCCAAATAAGCACTTAATTAGGCAAGCCTAGTATTTAACCTCATCAAAACCCCCCAAATTTTACACCATAAATAAATCTTAGGTAGTCATCATTAGCACAAACCATATACCCACTCATCAAATAATTCCACTAATACAAAACCCATACATAAAAACACATAAATATCACTTCCTATGCTTATAAATCATATGAGTATCATTATTAAAACTTAGATAAAAATAACCTCAAGCAAAAGTGCAAAACCCACCAAAAAAATGAGAAATATTTACCTCAAAAAAAGGATGTGAAGGTGTTTATGGGTTCCCAAGAATTTTTTGGTGATCTTGCCGGAAAAATGATGGTGGAAATGGTGATGGTGGTGGTGTGGAAGTGCCAGTGGAGAGGATGAGAGTAGAGAGTGTTCTACCAAAAATGAAAGAGAAGAAAAAGAAAGAAAAGAGAAGTAGGGAGTGAGACGGCCAAAGAAGGTAAGATAAAGTGATTGTGAGGTGGGTAGTGGGGTTAGGTGGGGCTTGGCACGTGGGAAACCAAAAACAAATATTTGATCTTGACCTTGACCTTTTTTTTTTTTTTTTTAATAAAAAAACTGATGGGACGTTACAGTCGAGGTCGCGGAGGATCCATTTGGGCGACCCGGATCCGAATGAATAATCGATAGAGAGGTGGTTGGAAGAGATGCCGAAGTCTTTGATAGGGTGGTTCTCGCATATCCAAATTTGTGGGTTGATTACTTGGTTTGGGTTAATTCTTTGGCTGATTTTTATGGGTTGATTACTTGGTTTGGGTTAATTCTTTGGCTGATTTTTATGGGTTGATTTGTTTGGTTTGGATTGATTTTTGTGTAGTTGGGTTTGTGTTTGTTATGGGTTGGGGAATGTTTAAGGGAATTTCAATTAATCTGGGTTTGAAATTTTTTTTTTCTTTGGGACTGAATCTGGGTTTGTTGTTTGTTACTCCAATTTGTTCTCAATGAAGTTCATGAGCAATGAAAAACCTTAACTTTTTTATTCTTGTTATATTTGTTTTTGCCTAAAAATGTGTTTTTCTAACAGCAAACGGAGAGGTGGGTTACGGAAGGCTAACGGAAGTAACCTCAGGTGGGCAAAGTGTAAAGTTTTAAACCACGGGTAGGCAAAGTGAAAACGGGTCATACCTCAGGTGGATTTACTATAATTATCCCTAAAATATTAATAAAGGTATGGTATATGTCATATAGTTACCACTTACCACTTAAAAAAAAACTCATACTAAACACACAATTATATTTTTAAAATATATATTATTAGAAAGGGCAAATTACAACTTACCCACTTATGGTTTGGCTAAAAATTAAGTTGCCTACTTGTGGTTTAAAATTTGACACTTTACCCACCTGAGGTTTGACCAGAATTTAAGTTGCCTACCTGTGGTTTGAAATCTCTTGATGTAAGTGTTTTGTTTGATTCTTTTTTATCTAATTTGATCTTGTATTTTTATGTTTTTTGTGTTTTTGGAGGAGAGAAACATAAAAGTGAAGCAAAATCACATATTTAGCCATGTTTTTAACAGATGTGGGTTAAGGAAATCTAAAGAACTAACTTCAGGTGGGTAAAGTGTCAAATTTCAAATCATAGGTAGGCAACTTAAATTTCGGCCAAACCACAAATGGATAGGTTGTAATTTTCCCTATTAGAAATATGATTTTTTTTTTAGTTATATTAGAAATATGATAGTATAATACTAAACTTTTTTTTTTTTTTTTTTTTTTACATTATGAGTAATTTAAACACATATTTCACAACACCTTTTAAACCACAATTTTTAGAGTCTTTTGGTTGAATATTGCAAAAAAGTGAGTTTATTTGTGATATGGGAACTGTTGGAAGTTATTTGAGAAAATGAGGAAAGAAGCAAATTTCGGCAACACCGTTGCCGAAATTCTAACAAAAAGTATGAGAGAGGAGAGAGAAATAATGTGATGGCTGGAGTGAGAAAAAATTTGAATTTCGATAATAAGGTTACCGAAATTCCTGCTGCCCAAAATCTGCTGCCCAAATGAAGTGCCCGAAGGAGAGAAGCGCTCGAAAGGAAAAAAGTAGTGTTAACCAAGTTGCCGAAATTGTAGGGGAGTGAGGAGAGAGAAAAAGGAATTGTGGCAACTATGGGGCACAAGAATTCAGATAAGGTACCTGTGCCACATGTCGTATCCATGGTCGAGGAGCCCATTATCGTGCCGAAAAGGCCACATGCTTGGACAATAAGGCCACGTCAGTGGCACATTACCAGAGGAGGTCCTGCTGTTGAGAAAGAGCTTCAAAGAAGAGGTTAGCCCTGACATGACTAGAGGGATGGTGGTTGCCCCCACATTCAATGCATCCCACCAAACCTCCTGGCTGCATTTATGTGGAGAAGACCCCTGAACAGTGCTACATTGGCCGCCGCAACTCATAAGGGGTTTGGGAAGGTGTCTGATGGGACAAGCACTCAAGTGGTGGACTGGAAAATCAACAAATGGAGGGCTAAGATCGTCTGAAGGGAGCTATATAATAGAAGAGACCCCCCAAAGGGTGAAGGGACACAAAATCTATAGAGAAAACACTTTAGTATTAAGAAAAGTAACTGTAATCAAATCTAAGAGAAATATATTCAAGAACTACTCTCCTCGGACATTGCCGAAAAAGAATTTATGTGTATCACATTTGTCTATTTATTGCTTTGCCTCGCCCTTTTACCATCCTTAGCCCATTAAGGGCGTCGTCCACTTCATTGAAACCTAGCTTTTTAGTCCATTTTCTACAAATTTATTGTATTTGGCTCTTTGGGCCTTAATTTATTCATCTTTTGGACCTAAGAACTAAAGCCCGCCCTTACAGCAACCAAGTTGCTGAAATTGTAGGGAAGGAGAGAGAAAATTTTAATAGGAATTTTGGCAACCAAGTTGCCGAAATTGTTGGTGAGGAGAGAGAAAAATTTAATAGGAATTTTGGCATGCCGAAAATGGAGGAAAAAAAGAAAGAATTGTGGCAATGGAGTTGCCGAAAATTGGAAGAGTCAATCACCTCTTCCGGATTCTTATTCTCCAAAGACTTAAGTACATAGAATATATTCTTTATTCATTCCCAATAAAACCTACTAATATCACACACATAGAATCTATGTCATGTATAGATTCATTTTTGTCTTTTTATTTCCCCTCCTCGTTATAAAAGGTAGCATCAGTTTTTGCATCTCCTCACAAAAAGTGTTAACATTTTTTGTATTGTTTCACTTACTTCCGATTGTTCATTGCTTTATTACTCTTCTGTTTTGCTCCAGTGTGCACAACTAAGGATTGGGAGTTTTGGGTTAATGTGAGTTTTTTGCTTTGCTTTATTAACTTACAGCTCTAAAAATTAATAGATTTATTATTATTGTATAAATATATGCTTTGTAAATATTAGAAGCTAATACACTGTAAAATATTGTGTATTGTTGTATTGTTGTTGTTGTTGTTGTTGTTATTCAAATTTTAGATTAATGAATTCTTTATGGTTAGGACTACAGGCATTTTAAGTTATATATTTGAAATTTACCATAATAAATTGTAATAGTCACCATATATGAATTTGATTATTTTGTAGTTGATAAAATATAATCAACCTATGACTTAGGTGCTTCTCAAAAAAAAAAAAAAAAAAAAAAGACTATGCTTTAGGCTAGGAATACTTTATTTTAAAATATCTTTTAATTGATGTCCATAACTTCAGCATAGATTGTTGCCTTTAACTTAGGCTAGGAACAGTCTATTTTGAAATTCAAATATTTTTCACTCATTGTAGAATATTGCCTTGTATAGCAAATCTCAAGTATCTTGTTGATATCATTATAAATACAATATCTTGAACTCTTTTAAAGGTTAAACTGGTTCATATAAACTTTTCAGTATTGTTGTTATTTTGTGTTTATTTATTATTATCTGATTGTGTTTTTTTTTTTTTCTTTTTGTTGCAAGTATCACTCTATAATTCTCACTCTTTCAGTTGGTATCACAATTATGGTAAGCATCTCAACTCTCTAATTAAATTTATATATGTGTTTTATTAATTTTGAAATTATTTAATATTATTTATTGTTATTATTATTATATGACCACAAAAATTGTAACAAATTGTATTATTGTGATCTTTTTATAATCATTTTTACTTTGTTATTATCAATTATTACATCTATTACTTGGACAATTATATTGCATAATATGTTTGTTGGTTTATAATAAAAATATGTATATGTATTATTTTTATTTTTATTTTTATTTAGTACAATAAATCGTACATTTGTGTTTCTTTTGATTTCATTAAATTTTAGTTGGTATAAAAATGTATTAAGTTTCTTAAATCTTTACTTTTTAGGTTGGTTATAGGTTGGGAAATAAAAATTAATTATATGCTTTATAAATATTATAAGCTAATATATTGTAAATATTATATATGGTTATATTATAGTTAATACTAATTATTGTGTGTATGATTATTTTTGCTAAAACTATTATTATTATTATTATTATTAAAAATTTTTCTTCATTAATCCTTTATTTGAGTTTCTTTCAATTTCATTATGAACTACAAGCATTGTAAGTTATATTTAATATTTAGCATAAAAAACTGTAGTAGTCACTATATATTAATTTTATTATTGTTCTTTTGTTTTTATTTAAGATTATATTTTTTTAGAAGATATTTATGATTATCTGATTGTGTTTTTTTATTCTTTCTTTCTTTTCTTGCAAGTATCACTCTATAATTCCTACATTCCTTCACTTCGTATCTTGATTGTAGTAAGCTTCTCGGCCCCCTAATTTAATTGGAAATTAATTTCTTAGTTTGTAATTTTTTTATAGATGGTTTGTAAAAAATATACCTTCAGATATTGTAATTTCTTAATCTCAGTGTTTATTTATTAAAAATATTGTGAAAATGCATCTTCACTTACACTATACTTTATATTATGTGTGTATGAATTTAAGAATACGATAATTAGGGTTGATTCCATTCCAATTATGAGTATGAGTATGATTATGATTAATTTCTTATATTCTAATTTAGGGTTGGGCAAGATCTTAATAGTATTTTATTGTCAATTCATTAATATCATAGAGGTTATCTCAGTCCAAAAAAAAAAAATGGTTAATTTAGTTTGATTTATAGACAATTTCCTAATAATATAGAGGTAATGGATGTTGCGTGGTTTAACTCATTGTAGCATTTAATGTAGGATATATTCGAAATGGAGCCTGGGCCATTCGATCCTTCTCTGCTAACCCAACAACAATATCACATCTCTAATGATGCAATGGAAGGCAATGTACGTTGCGAGATCAAAATTTATGTAAGTCCCAATAATATCTACAATTATTCAATTTACATAAAAATAATTTCAACATTACCAACTTAACATTGTACATTTTTAAAAAAATTTTAGGTTTGCACCTTACGAGTTCGACCCCAAACATTGCCCTATATTTGCATCAATGTAAACTATACCGTGTTACCTGCCTACCGTATATAGATCTTGACTGGGGTCTTATCACTTCTCTGGTGGAGCGGTGGCATTCTAAAACCCATACATTTCACCTACCTACTTGTGAAATGTCGATTACTCTACAAGATATAGCAATTATTACAAGATTGCCTATTGATGGCAATGTAGTGTGCGGGCCCACTAATTTGGACTGGGGAACAGTTTGTCAGAATTTACTTGGGGTTAGACCACTTACAACAGCATTGGACTATGGTGGCCTTAAAATAACCTAGGTAAGGAATACATTCTCAAACCTACCAAAGGATGCCAATGTTGTAGCAATTCAACAGTATGCTAGGGCATACATGTTCTAGATTTTGGCTTTACTATTTGGAAATAAGAGCCAAAATGGATTGCATTGCTACTTTCTCCAGCTGTTAGCGGACTTTGGTGTAGCTGGGGAATATAGCTGGGGTAGTGCCACAGTTGCTTTCCTTTATAAAGAGTTGTGTACCGCTGCTATTAGAAAAATCACGGAGGTTGCAAGCCCTATTTTCATATTACAATTATAGGCCTGGGAGCATCTTCCATATCTGACCCTAATTCTAATAACCCCAACGAATTTAAATGGTGACGACCCATACGGTTGCAGGTATAATATTTACTTTCTATTTCTATACAAAATTGTATACTGTAGCGTTTATCCTTGATTAATCCAAACCCTAAAATCAGTGGCAATCATTAATTGTGTATAGGTGGGCGACCAAGAGAACTTTTACTCACACACCAACACATGTTCTACGTGCGTACCGTTCTAATCATGACACACATCATAATCAACAGGTAATATATGTTGTCACAATGCATCAATGGTTAATTTACTAGTTATATTATTGTCTTGATCGATTATAACATAGTTATTGTAATTGGAATTGCAGGTTGTTTGGACACTATACGATAATTACTTGCATCCATGGTGTCTTGCAGAAAAACATATATGGACTACAACAGCGCCATTGCTCTGCTTTCAAATTGTGGAGTATTACCATCTAGAAAGAGTCATGCGATAGTTTAGGTTGCTGCAAAAATGCCCAAAGTGGCCTACTGACAATTTTGATAAATCTGTGCATTGTGTAAAGTTGACAGGAAAGTCCAGTGTCAATTGGCGTAGGCAACATGCACAATACTACTGACTTTGGAACGAGCGAGCTCAAAATGTAGTTGGGGAAGACAATTTTCATTTAGGTGTGAACTACACAACATGGTACCATCAACATGGTCACCTATTCACGACACCTGAGGCGGCTGCCCATACGTACCAGGTTATTATTTTAGCTTTTTCAATAATACTGCACTAATATTGACAACAAATTATTTACACACAAAAAATAGCTTTTCTATTTTAATAATATCAATAATTTTTTTTTTCTTTTTATGTGGCAGCAAACTGAGATCAATAATATGTTAAATATGGCTGTTGCAAACCAACAGAGGAATGACCTGACTGCATAATAAGTCCTTCCAACAATAGTAGAGGGCTTCAGTCGAGTGAAGTTATTGATGGAAACAAATATTTCCTCCGTCCCTACTTAAAGGGTGACGCACTTCGGGTGACGACAGAGGCACCAAGGAAGATGGCACCCGCAAACCTCTACTAAAACCTGCTCGTCCACCTCTAACCTAGTTCAACACCTCCCTCCTATCACCCATCGCCACCTCCATCTTATTTTGGGCAATACAACTATGACCAGGATAGTCAATCCCCTTCCCCACAGCATCTGTGTCCAACTTTATATGATGGTCAACCCATGTCTAATCCATTTCATAATAATCCATATCCACATGGGCAGTACAACTATGAACAACATGACCCGTTCATCACACCACAACCTTCCAAACCATCCCTTCATGTTTGGTGATTTCTGCATGCCACCAAATACATGGGCATGTGCTCCGGACTCTGATGAAGAGGCCTCCATAACTAGACATAGCAAAACAGGTCAGAATTTGCTGACCCAACCCGAAAAATACCTGACCCAAACCCGAATTTTTTTACCCGAAACAAAAACGGGTTGACCCATGACCTGACTCGATTTTTTTACTGGTCAACCCAACCCGACCCGACCCAGATAACCCATGACCTAACCCGGATAACCCGTGACCCGACCCGTTAAAAAAAATTTGCTAAAAAAATATTTAGACTATGCCCTGATACTAGGTGCATAAAGCATAAAGCATCGGAACAAATAGTTATTGATGCTCATTTTGGAAGCCCAATAGTAGGAAGAAGCCAAACGATATGGGCAGAAAAGAGTTAGTGGATTGATAGAAAAACCATTAAGCCCGAATGACAGGAATAATGGATCATAGGCCCAAAAAGTAAATAAATGAGCTTGAGGAAAGCAAACGGGCCTAGAGGAGCCCAGAGAAAGTAGTAAACCCATGGGCATTATGTGATGTAGAAAAGTAAGAATGGGCCACAGCAGGCCTGGAATAATGAAGTAAGAAAGTAAAGGGTTGATGGAAAGCCCATGAGCCCCAAGAATGAAGGATAAGGTAATTAGACCAAGGAAGCTCAAAAGAGTTAGTAAAAACCCCATGGGAATGCAAAATTAGAAATGGGCCGAGGATGCCCAAGGAGAAAGAAATGGGCCAAAGGAGCAAGAATTGGGCCAAAGGAGCCCACAAGCAATGTAATGGGTCAAGAAAGCCCAAAGTAGCACGAGTGTAAATCCAATGACCATATTAGGTCATTGTAACCAGTTGAGAGAAGAACATGCAACAGGCCCAAAAGAGACCCAGCAAGCACAGGTCAAATAATACCACGGTAGGAATAGCAAAGTAGTATGGTAGGAATGGCAACCAGATTACGGAAGGAGCAAAGAATGGGCTAAAGAGTGGAAAACCCACAATCAAGCAAGGCCCAGCCCTTGAAAGGAGCAAGCCAACAAAGAATGGAAAATCAAAAGACAGTTCACGCCATAAGAGGTTAAGAATGAGCGACAGAATGCACAGATGAACCTCCAAACCATGGCAAGCGCATGAGCAGCGGACAAGCTTTTGACGTGAACAGAAGTGGAGCACGCGCAAGGCCCAGGTACTACCAATCTGTACCCAGCCAATACAGAAGTGGTGGGTCATAGGTCAGAGGTAAGAGAAGGT
Organism: Notholithocarpus densiflorus; assembly: GCA_030021035.2. NCBI lineage: Eukaryota > Viridiplantae > Streptophyta > Magnoliopsida > Fagales > Fagaceae > Notholithocarpus > Notholithocarpus densiflorus. The sequence goes on along the minus strand of JARYZH020011361.1, from coordinate 752,519 downwards.
ATGGTCTGGCGGTAAGGAGAAGGGAAAGCCTATTCTGGAGTTCCTGCTTAGATTCTTTTAGGGGAGATGTCCTATTGGAATGATATACCACCCAAAATAAGGAAAGATGAGTTGAAACCACTAGGTGCATGCCATGAGGGATAGCAAGAGAGAATACCCACACTGTGGTGGATAAGAATGCCACGGTGAACAAGCAAACAAAACAGTCTTTTTTGTCTGGTAATGGGAAATGACACAGCTAGCACATGTAAGTGGTGGTAGCTGGGTAGCTGACAAACCAGTGGGTGGTCGGGAAGGACACCCTAATCCAAACAAAAGTAGTTAAAGGCTAAAATGGTAAAAACCAGTCACGGTAGGCAGTATATAAAGGGCCCTTACCGTGCACAGTAGAAGAAGGGATCGCAATAGTAACAACCACTAAGAGAGAATCACAGTATCACCATCACCATAACACTACACGAGTAAGCACTAAGAAAGAAAATAGTGGAAAAGAATCAAAGTAACAAAGCTGAGAAAAAAGAGAAAGAAAGTGAGGAAGAAAGAATAGAGAGAATAGGATGGCAGGCATGCACCAATAGGCTAATCTCTTCTCTCCCTCTAAAAGCCTACCCTCTGTTAAGGACAAAGGATTTGCTTGGGCATAAACCATTCAGGCTCGTTCCCTCAAAGTGGATAATTTCTAAAGCAGGATTCCCCTGCGAGGTTGTCCACGTTGAAGAAGTGGTTCCCTCCTTGGTCTTAGTCCCGTAACACAACTTAACACGGCAAACTAATCTTTTCATTCGTTGATTTAATTATCATTATTATTTCCTCTCTTATTTCTACCATTCCATTTACGATGCGTTTCTTGTTGTCGTGTTCTTCATTTTAACTAAGGATCCTTTATTTATTCTGTCTAACAGCAAACGTATTTCTTTTATTATTTTATTACATTTGTCTACCATAACTCTGTTGTAACAACTGCGCCTGCCATGGGCATGTGATCAAAGTTTCAGCAAAAAGGGGCATAGTTTGTGCACAAGCCGGACCAAGGTGAATTGCAATTGGATTGGTCCTGACTCTCCTACCCAGAATACTTGGGCCTCAGTGCAGCAAGAGGCAGCCCAGCCCAACATCTCAAAAAGGCCCACCACAATAGTCAATAGATTATAGATGTTCACACTTCACATGAGACAACAGACAAGACAAAACAATCATTAAGAGCTTCACATTCAATTTGAGCTTCACAACCACTAAGAGCTTCATAGACATGAGACAAGACAAGACAACCATTAAAAAAAATCTCATTCAATTTGATACGATCACACTTCACAACTCACACACTAGACTCACTAGTAGTCTAGTATTCACTATTTACTAACACACTAAATGGCTAGACTTAGCTTGTAGCAGCTGACTAGCTGTAGTCCAAAGGCACAAACGTGACAAACCATAAAGCTTCCTCTACTCTTGCGTCTCTACCCTTCTTTTCACACTTTCACACAAAGCTTGAAGTGTTTCAGTAATCAGTTTCACACTTTATTGACTTTTGCATCATTAGTAAAGCCGATTAAGATGGTTGTTGGCTTACTTGTTTTGTTTGTTTTAAAATCTATCTCTTTTTGAAGTTGTAAACTTGTAATTATATGCATTTTGACAGTAAACTATTAATATTGAAGACTTTTTCCATCATGAATTTATGACTATAAATAATTTTTGTCGCACTCAAAACTATCAGAATTGGAAGGATATTAACAAGTGGCATTAAGTGCAATTCATTTCCTTAATTGATTTTATTCATTCTCTCTAAACAGGTTGTTATTGATTTATTTTTGTAATTGAAAAAAAAAATCGTTTGCTTAATAAATTTTATTCATTCTCTCTAAATAGGTTGTCATTGATTTGTTTTTGTAATTGAAAAAAAAAAAAAAAAAAAGCTTGTTTGAAAAATACAAGTCAACCTGACCCGGAAACCCGATTGACCAATTTTGACCCACGACCCGATTGACCTGCAAACCCGATTGACCCAACCCGACCTGCCCGTTTTGCCACATCTATCCATAATAGACTTTGAGGAAGATGCCTCAATTGAGGACAGTGGGGAAGATGCAGAAGATGTAGAAGATATAGAGGTGTCATCAGATGATGAAAGTGACGAAGGTGGTAATTTTCAAACAAATTTTGATATTAGAACGCAGCCAAGGTGCATGGGGAAAAGTCCCTCTTCTAAGACGGTTGTACCTGTGCAAGCACGAATGTACCCTCAACAAGTAAATAGGCATCCTCCATGTTGTGGAACACAACAAAAACTTCATGTACCCCATCATGGCAATCACTAATCAATATAAAATGACTGTCTATTAAGAATATATTAAAGTATTATCATTTTTTGTGCATCATTGTAGCAAAAAATATTATGCCTAGATAGTATACATATCACATTATACTACTAACCGCAAGACCTTTGTGAAAATAAGAAATGTGTACACATATTTTGGTATTTGAAATTAGTGCCCAATTAATCTAATCATACATCTGTTTAATATAATTGTCCAATCCTACAAATGCAACATAAAATCTATATGTGTAGCCACAATTGTGGGCGCAGAATAAGCAAAAAAATAAAGTGTCAAACTTCTATTTTTGTAGTTGATCTTTTTTCCTTTGCATGATGGCTAGTGTGGTGTACATTTCTATTTTTGTTCTCCACAACCTCTCTTCTAAACCCTTGTAAAAGTATGAAAGAAAAATAAAACTTTCACCAAATAATTTTCGTCCAGATTTACAGCAGCAACTTGTGAGTTAATTTCGGCCTTCAGAAATTGTGAATTTCAAAAAACTGAAAACTGGGAAGCTCCTATTCATCTCCAACATCATCAAGGACTTCATCGTTATCAAGTTAGTCATCACTATCCATGGCCCACATCCTTTTTGATAATGTATAGACCGCATTTTGAGTAGTAGTAGCTATGCGGTGTGTATCATTAGGATTATTTGCAGCTCTCTGAGTGGCGGTTCAGTCATACTGAGCTTCAAACTCAAAACAAGTAGTCTCTAGTGCGACATGCTCAGTTAGGTTATCATAGTTAGCATCACTGGTGTTCATTGGCCGATAAGGAACATGTTGGTCCTTAGTTGCAACATGGGCATATGGAGCATGATAGTCAGTACCACCAATGTTCATTAGGGAACGAACCGTATCTTCAGAATAATGACTAGCATGAGTGGCATATGGATCATGAAAGTGCCCGCTATGTGAATAACTAAACAATGCACTCGGTCCTTCGTTGGCATATCGAATGGGAAAAACATATCGGTGGCTTCTTTTGGGCTCTACACCCACGTACAACCCTGCACTTACAAATTCATATTGGTAGCCTAACATATCGAATATTGCATTGAGAATATTATTATCTTCTACCAAAACTTTCTAGTAAGTCACAGGATATGGATGGCATTGAAAAGGAAATCTATACCAAATAGTAAGTTTTGAATCTTCTCTGTTTATATAAAGCGTGGATGCTATTCCATCACATAGATTTTCAAATGTAACACCCCGGCTTAATGGAAGCATAGAAGGAGGCGGCCCTTTGTAATAAACTCCATTTTCACCATGTTTAATTATTCCACTGGAATAGATGAAAAAAATGAACAACTTTTCTGTCATTCACACTAAAACATAACAATAGTATTAATATATTAATACTACACAACCATTAAAATGCAATACAAGAAGGTAATCCATTAAATATTCAATATTTAAATAGCTAGAGCTGAGAGAATTCTATTAAAGAGGATTGGTTCACTGATAATTTATTATTGTCCATCATAGTAGTTAAAATTATTTTTTGTTTCCTTTTTTTTAAAAAGTAATTTAGCATAACATTAACATTTAGAAGGATCTGTTATGAGTTAAGTTAATTATTTTATATAGCTCTTCATTTTGCTTCTTCTAAAACAAGACAGATTATAATATTTTCATGCATCCATACGATAATAGATAAATATTTCTAGTATCGTACAATTTTCATTATTATTATTATACCTAAAATTTAGATTTTTTATTTATGAGCATGTACTAGCCTTTTTTTTGGGGGGGTTTTCTTATAGCATAAATGTTTATTATAGGCTAACAAAGTAAGTATTTCTTTAAGGAAAATACATGTCAATTTTGAAATATATTTTTGCTATATGAAATTTCAGGCAAGAATTCATGGACAGATAATTTAAAATATATTATATAAATCAGTTCATGTTGCAAAACACATAATATAAAAACAAGATTTTCATGAAAAAATAATTTAACAAAAACAAGATTTTCATGCTTAGCCATGTCCCTAAAACATATTGACATGAATATTATAAAAAGAAAAGTAACTACTTAAGAGATGTAACTCACCTTGTAAGAGATAAAAAATGGATAAATATTTGCAAGTGTTGTTCCTTATAGTTGTTTGCAGAATGTATGGCACGGATGAATTGAAAATAGTAGATAGAATTACGAGGGGAATAAGAGTGGAGAAGAAGGTTGGTAGAATTTTTAGGGGAAAAAGAGTAGAAAATAAGAATCGTGAAAACTTCAGTAGCATTAATGCTGTTTAAATAGGATGCAAGTTCCATATAAGTTAAATCCTTAGATTTTAAACTGTATAACTAGATACGCCAATTGTCCAAATACAACACAACACAGACCAAGATGAGACACTCTAATACAAACAAATTACTTAACTATAAACATATATTCACTTTTACTTTTTTTTTGTTAGTGTGTCAACAAAGAATCTCTGTAAAGAATCAAACACAAGAATCTTGTTTCTTTGTTTCATAGGGCAAATCATGCAAAGAATCTCTGTTTGTTTGTTTTTTTTTTTTTTTTTTTTTTTTTTTATAATTTACAGTGTGCACATCAATCATCTTTTTCTTCCATAATTTTCTCTCTTCGGGGCATGCAAGGATAGGTTTTGCAACATATTCACATATTAGCACTAGCACAAAATAAGAATCTATGTACCTTTTTTTTTTTTTTTTGTTGAGAATAAGAATCAATGTACTTGAATCTATAATTATTTGTTTCATAGGGAAAATCATGCAAAGAATCTATAGTTATTACTTTTACATGATGAAATGAAAGAATATGACATACTGGCACAAACCAAACTGCTTTGGTAAAAAAAAAACTACTGACATGTAGAAAGAATAAGAATATGTGTACTTTTTAGAATAAGAATCTATGTTGCAAAATATTTTTTTTAACCTGACAATTCTCTCTCTCTCTCTCTCTCTCTCTCTCCTCCAATTTTCGGCAACTCCATTACCACAATTCTTTTTTTTCCTCCCATTTTCGGCAATTCCATTGCCACAAATCAATTTTTCTCCTCTTTTTTTATTTATTTTATAATTTAGGCAACTTGGCGGCCACAATTCCTTTTTTTTTTCCTCCAATTTTCAGCCCAAATAAATTTCTCTCTCCTCTTTTCTCCAATTTCGGCAACTTGGTTGCCACAATTCTTTTTTTTTTTTTCCCTTCATTTCCGGCAACTTCATTGCCAAAATTCCTATTAAATTTTTTCTCTCTCCTCCCCTACAATTTCGGCAACTTGGTTGCCACAATTCCTTTGGGCAGCAGGAATTTCGGTAATCTCATTACTGAAATTCAAATTTTTTCACTCTAGCCATCGCATCATTTCTCTCTCATCTCTCATACTTTTTGTTAGAATTTCGGCAACAGTGTTGCCAAAATTTACTTCTTTCCTCATTTTCCCAAATAACTTATAACAGTTTCCATATCACAAATAAACTCACTTTTTTGCAATATTAATTAGGAGTGTTTGGTAAAGTATTTTAAACAACAGCGTTTAAACAATATTACACGTATTTTTATACACTTTTTTACTTACATATATGTTCAAAAAATACAAACAACATTACTAGAACAACATTACCAAACGCCGCCGAAGACTCACCATTTTTACATTATTTTTACAAGGAGCATCAGTTTTTCGTGATTTCGGAGTAATACTCCCCTTTGGCACTTTACGGTTGGGACAACGGCAACCTTGCACAGCACAACTCACCGACTCAGAGAAGTAAAAGTGCAGAATTAGAACTGAACATCCTCAGTTACAGAGAGAGAGAGAGAGATATGGCGGACCGTTTCTTCCCAAATGAAATGCCAGACTTCGTTGCAGAGGACGAAGCATCCTCAGCCTCTGGAAGTGGAGGAGCCAAAGACTCCCTCACGAAACTCCTCCATCTTCCCTACAAAACGCTCTCCCACAAACTCCAAAAATCAGCTCTCGACCTCAAACAAATGGTATCTACTCCACAACACACCACTCCACATAATTGATTTATGGGGCTATTTTGGATTATGGGTTTTTGCTATTTTGGGTTTTTAGGAATGCCCACCAAGTCTGACAAGACTTATGCTTTTCGTGTAAACTATGGGTTTATGGTATTTTAATTGGGATTTTGGAGATGGGTTTAAGTGAAGCAATACGTGGTTGTGGTTTTATGGTTTCAGGTGGTGAGGGAGACATGGGGACTGAGTCCGAGTGGGAAGCGTGTGAATGATTTCACACTGTACACTGGTGCTCTTGGGACTGCTTTTTTGTTTTTTAAATCTTACCAACTCACCAAAGATGCCAATGATCTTAAGTTGTGCTCTCAGATTGTCAAGGCTTGTGATTCAGCTTCTGCAGATTCAGGGTACGCAAAGCTTCTTTTTCATGAAAATGGTCTCAAATTGGCTTTCAAGTTGAAACAAATTCTGTAGTATTTGCCATTTAAAATGAACAATTTTGATCAACCAAGATTGTCTAGGATATCAACTTTTCAGCTTTATTTCTAGTTTACTCAGAATTTGATATTGCCCAAAGTAAAGGGAATTGTGCACCCACTCATGTCATGTGCTAGTTTTTACCTATATTTTTTTGGGTTTGTATTTATGCTCAAATGGAGTGGAAACCTGCAACCAATGATTGGTTCACTTGTTGCTTAGTCCATTTTGGTGGTTCTGTGGGGATTTTTATTTTGTATTTCTTTTGTTTAGTATCGATAGAAGTGTGTGACAGAAAGCAAGATTTTTGTGTGACATTTATATAACCATGAGTGCAATTGTAGCTTACCATCTGCTTAAAATGAGGTAATGAGCTCAACTAGGGCTGTCCTGTGTTGTATAAAATTTCTTAAATTTATTTAAAGTGTTTACACCCAACCGAAGATTCTAAAACATAGCTTACTGCCATGAATAATGAACAAATCAGATGAAGTAGGGTTGTTATGTGGTCTAATTACAAAACATAGAAGAAAATTTCTTTTCAGGTTGTTATGCGATTCTTAATTTGAATAGTAAATTGCACACCTAAGTGCCGTTTCAGTTCTAGCTTACCTGCCATTGCAGATGAATAATATAACTTGATTAGGTTTGTTACATGATGCTTGGAACTGTAGGCATGTGACATTTATTTGTGGAAGGGCTGGTGTTTGTGCTCTTGGGTCTGTGACAGCAAAGCATGCTGGTGATGAAAGACTGCTCAAGCACTACTTAAGACAATTTAAAGAGGTACTTAATTGCATTTCAAATACATTGATTTATTTGTTTCCTTAGAATTTACTATTAATAGTTATTAAAGAAAAAAAAATTTATATTAATCTTGAGATTCATTTTTGCCCTTGCGAGCAGATCAAACTGCCTAGTGATTTGCCAAATGAATTATTATATGGGAGAGTAGGGTTCTTGTGGGCCTGTTCATTCTTAAATAAGCATGTTGATAAAGATACCATATCAGCTGCCCGAACAGTAAGACATTTTTGCTCTATGATATCAATTTAAGAAATTCAGAAGAATTCTTCTCTAATTAGATTTCTCATTTGTGTAGAGACCTGTTGTGGATGACATAATAAAGGCTGGTAGACGAATGTCAAGCAAGGGAAAATGTCCATTGATGTATGAATGGCATGGGAAGAAGTACTGGGGTGCTGCCCATGGACTTGCAGGGATTATGCATGTTTTGATGGACATGGAACTGAAACCAGATGAGTTGGAGGATGTCAAGGGCACACTGCATTATATGATAAAAAATCGTTACCCTAGTGGCAATTATCCCTCAAGTGAAGGAAGTGAATCAGACCGTCTAGTGCATTGGTGCCATGGTGCTCCTGGGGTTGCCCTTACACTTGTAAAAGCAGCTGAGGTAATTTTTTTTTAGTAAGGTAATCGTTATCAAGCTTACCATTTTCCACTACTAACTAATTATACAAAGTTATTGAATATAATAGTCATGGTCGTTCAAAGATCTTGCTGACAAAAGCTCTGATAGGATCTGAAATTTATATTTTACTCTTGGTTCGGTAAGCAGGTGGTTTAGCATACTGCTAAGATACCACTTCTTTTGGGGGTTTGAAGATTTATGATGAAATCTGGTTCAATTTCAATTTTCATCCCTCAAATTTATGTTGCAATTTCATCCTTGATAAATATATATATATATATATATATGTATATATTTTAATGTTGATTTCATCCTTCTGTCCATCTATTGATATATTAGACCAAGCTATATCAGCTTTTTTTAACATGCCAACTTAGCATTCTGTGCATCACATATGCAATTTCTTTAACAGCAGATGATGGAAGGATGAAATTGATACTTTTAATAAAAAAAACTTAGAGATGAAATTGAAAATATTTAAAATTGTGATGAAAATTGATCTTAAACTAAATTTTAGTGACCAAAAGTGTGTTTTACCCTAAAATTTATATAGTTGGTAATATGATGCAAGTGATGAGCTTGTAGCTGGTGATATTCTGTGAAAGTGAAAAGGAGTCTTGGTCATTTGGTAGACAAGCAATCCATTTTCAATGCCAATCAAAAAGTTCAAACACACCTATAGTACATTTTTATTTTTAGGGTTCTGTTTCCTAAATGGCCAAATAAAATATTCTTTAATGACAGACTTGGTGTGTGCATTAATTCTCTAGCCGTGTTAGGGAAACAGCTTTTTCAGGAACTCATGTCTGTCATGTTTACAATCTTTAAATTATCAGGTTTTTGGAGATAAGGAGTTTCTTCAAGCAGCTGTGGATGCAGGGGAGGTGGTATGGAACCGGGGTCTGCTTAAGCGAGTGGGAATATGCCATGGCATAAGTGGGAACACCTATGTGTTTCTTTCTCTCTACCGATTAACAAGTAATGTCAAGTACTTATACAGGGCGAAAGCATTTGCTTGCTTTCTGCTTGATAGAGCACAAAAACTTATATCAGAGGGAAAGATGCATGGAGGTGATCGCCCCTATTCGCTTTTTGAAGGTATTGGAGGAATGGCTTATCTTTTATTGGACATGACTGAACCATCTGATGCCAGGTTCCCTGCATGTGAACTTTAAGATGCTTTTGATATAATAAATGAATCGAAGTACATGTATATGTCAACTTTTGAGTATAAAATTGTGACTCTTTAGATATGAAAATATAGTTAACTTGTAAATTGGCTCCTAATTTTCAATATTAGTTTCTTTCACTGAGAGACAATGCATTAAGAAAAACAATGCACCAAAGCTTTTTTTCCCTGTGTATCTTATCGGAATGTGTATTATGAATTGATTGATAATTTTTTCTTGAGTTGTAGACATCATCTGCAACTATTTGTTTTACATTAGTAGGGGGATTGTTTTGTGCGTAAGCTGAGGCTATCTGTGTTTGTTAATGTACATTACCTGAAATAAATTTTGCCATTTATAATTATGATGATGATGACAAAGTTTAGTATTTGAATTACACCAATGCAATTCAGGGATATAAATTTTGTGGGCTCCCTAGTCTAATTTGGGAAGATTACATTGTAAGATGTAAAGGAACCTTTGCAAGTTTCTGTTTCAATAATATGAAAATGGACACACACACACACACAAAAATGAAGAATACCAAAATTCCTTTCTTGTGCCTTTGTGGTTATTAAAATCATTTGGACTAGTTTCTCAAATTCCTTGGCAGAAAATTGTTCATTCAAACATTAACCTTTGATATGGAGGAAGAAACCGGTGAATTCCTCTCTCAACTTTATAAATCACTCAGAGTGGTTGTACAGTATTAGAAGATGAGTAAGGAAATCACAACATCCAGGTAATTTGTACTTTGCAATGGGGTGAGTAATTTTATTGACACTTGTAATAAGTAATCTACATCTACAAGAGAAAATTAGTTGCAACAACATGGCATTGGAGTCCAAACTCCACACTCACCAGTGGACCCAGTCTCACTGATATCATCCTCTCCCACAGCAAAGATTAGTTGAAAGGACCTCAAGGCTCTTGATTAGGCCAATCCAACAAGTTTCTCACTGACTTCCCACACCTTTCGAGCCTTCTCCACATCACTAGCTTCTTGAGACAACTGGTTCTCAAATGATGCTGAGTCCTTGTTCCAGCTCCAGTAAACACCAGATTTCGTTAAGCTTGGATCACCCACAACCTAAATTACAAGCAACCTATTAAAATCATGCACAATAGAAAATCACAAAACATATGCATTATGGAGAGTAACAATCAGTGCTTTTTTCTCTACTTCCTTTACCTGAGCAAGTCTTTTCCCTGCTTCATCTTCAGAGACGTAGCCCTTAGTGATGTACTTCTGGAATGGAGGGAAGAGGAGCCTGAACAAGGGGATGTGCTCCCTAAACAAGCCAGTTGTGGCAATGCAACCTGGGTAAAGGGAAGTAAATACAACACCTGTATCCTCGTGGAAGCGCCTGTGGAACTCTTGCATGGTAAGCATATTGCAGACTTTGCTGTCCTTGTAGGCCTTAGCACCATCAAAGTCTCCTCCATCGATCATGGCTGAGCTGTTTAGCCCATTTAAGCCCCCTGCAAGTCCCCTCAGGTCCCCAAGGTTGGCCTTAGGAGGTACATTTCCAGCCAGGGTATTTGTGTTCCCTGATTTATTTTACAGAAATACCACATTCAGTATATAATTTTGTAAGATAGTTTGGAATCCAAATACTTTAGAAAAATAATAATAATAAAGAACTTGCAAAATTGAGAACTGAATTAAAGTTGGAGAAGCACTGCACTCATGTTTGAAGAAAAGTAGCCTACGTTGTCAGGGATAAAGTCTGAGTTTCAATAGCTTTGTGAAAGAGACATGCAGAACCACTAAAAAACTGTATTATTCAAAATGAACTAGTACCAGTAATTGAGCCAACGATGATGAGGCGTCTTGATGGGTAATCAGATTTCTGCAAGTCCTCGAGCAGCAACCGTGAGAGAAGGAAGTGACCAAGGTGGTTAGTGCCAACACTAAGCTCAAACCCTTCAGCAGTAAATGTAGGCTCCTTAGCAGTTGGCAAATAAACAGCTGCATTGCAGACTAAAACGTCAAGTGGCCGGCCTGACCTCTTGAAGTTATCTACAAATTGACGGACACTGTCGAGCGAGGCAAGGTCCAAGTGCATTATGGTATAATTTTCCTTGGGAATGCCAGAAGATTTGGCAGCTCTTTCAGTCTTGAGGAAATCCCTGCAGGCCATAATTACATGCCATTTTCCGGTTTCAGCTAGAGCCTTAGCTGTGGCTAGACCCAATCCAGAGGAGGCACCAGTGATCACAACACTACCCTTTCTTAAAGTTTTCTTCCCCTCTGGTGCAGACCTGGTAACTGATGGAGTCGCAGTCACTGTCTGAGCTCTAACCGCCCCAACCCTTTGGTTGAATTCCCTCTGCAATTAAACCCCAGTTGTATTATACGAAAACCAATAAAGAATAAAAGGTCCAATCTTAGTTAGCCAAGAAAACAACAAAACACATTCTTTGACATGAAACCTAAACATCAGAGTTTAGCGTGTACTCCTACTCAAGTTAACAATTCATTCCTTCTAGCCTAGTTCTGTCTCTTCCTATAACATTTGCAGCATTATTGGTTAAATCAGTAACTTAAACCACATTTCTTATAAGATAACTTAAAAAGTATTCATTTCCCATTACCAACGCTCATAAACATAAATGTGCGTGCTGATTTGCTTATTTGTAAAAAGCGAGTAAAAGTACAGTTGTAACTAGAAAAAAGAGACTTTTACAATGTTGTATATAAACAAATAAGCTAAATAAGCTAGTAAAAAAGCTAAATCAAACTAGAACATTAGTGAGAGACAAACCAATTATGTTCTCTTTTAAAAAAGAAAAAAAGAAAAAAAAAAAGAGCAACTGATGTTGGTGTAAGTAACTACCTTGCACCTCAATCCAGAAGAGTTGAAGTCAGCTTTGAGATGGTCTGAGAATGAAACTCCAAAGAGAGTTGAGTCCTTGGAGAATGAACCAAACTTTCCCTGCAATCATGCAGAACTCCCAAAATATCAAACCCACATTTTGGCGATATTAACAAAGAAGAAAAAATTCCCTAAGCGTGGCAAAGTTATAACATACCTCTTTAGGGATGGAGAATGCAGAAGGAAGAAGAGAAGTAGCCTGGAGAGCCATTATCATTTGCAAAGCAAAGCTCCTCAACTGCTTTGAATTGGGTTTTCAAGTACTTTTCTTGCAAGTTAAGAGGATAGACTTTGGGGTGACAAAAGTGAAGTTGAGCTTAAGCATTTGAAAAACTATGCTAAGTTTGTATTTATAGAGGTAGGATTTGGCTGATTTGTGACAAAAAAGTAACGTTTTTGGATATGAGGCAGAGGGGATAAGATAATTAGCAGCATGTGAGTCTGCCACATCAATTTCAAGCAACCAATGAGGGTTTGAGTTTTGGATTTCCATAAGATATTTTTATGCTTTTTTCTTTGCTTAGTTTATGGTTTTTTTTTTTTTTTTTTGAGAAACTGCTTAGTTTATGGTTGGTGGTCACAGGAAAGGATATTTTGGTCCTATCACTAAAATGTTCCACTCCCTACAGTTATGAGCTGGGGCTGAAACTATTGAAAAGGATAGGGTATGTTATGTATTGTGGGGGCATTTTCTGAATTTGTAGAAGTACAATTGAGCAAGATTTCGGCATATTGGCTGTGACTAATTGGGGCCTTCAGCCGGGTATTTTTCTAGAACAAACGATAACTTAGAGAGGCCCGTGACCTCTGGTGGGGTCCATGATAGCCCATATTATACTTGGCCCGACTTAAGGCTCTAGGCCACGAAACTACCAGCACATTAGACTAGTAATACTATTAATATTAATGGGCTCATCATACCAGACTAAGTCTTGTTGTGGTTTTCAGACTTCCAGTTAGCTCAATAATTTTTCATTTTTTATTGTTGAGTAAGAGATTTAGGATTTAAACCTACTTATATCAAAAAATCGATTGGTATTTTAGTTTGATAATAAAAGACAATCATTCTAGAACCAACACCACATATCGTACCTCTTAGAAAAATAATAAGGTAGGTTGAGTCTTGTTAACAAATATCTTAGTGGGAGGGTTCAAATGATAGCTCCATAATAATAACATCTTTTGCAGTATCTCGTAGTTCAAACTCTATCTCCTCTCTCACTCACCATCTACCTATCTCCAAAATAATAATAATAGTAGTAAATAAATAAAATTAGAGACACAAATTAGTTAATTTTTATTAAATAATTTTAAAATAAAATAAAATAATATATAAATAGTAAGAAAAATACACACCACTTTGATCACTAACAAGTATATTTTTTAGGGGCCAACTCCCCTCCAGTTTAGACTTCTCATGTTTTCTCCTATTTTTGTCCAAATGAGTAACACGTGACAAGTAACACATCTAAAGATTAAATTAACGCTCCGTTTGTTTCGATGTAAAATATTTTCATTGAAAACATTTTCAACTGTTTGGCAAGATTAGAAATTTGAAAATGTAAACAACCACCAGCCACCAAATACAAGCACCACCGCCACTACTAACCACCCAAAATCCAAATCGGAAAGAGGAAAAGAAAAATAGCCACCACCACCCCACTGCCACCAAAATCTAGTGACTAAACACCACCACTCACACCACCACACCACCACAACAACAACCACCAATAGAAAGCAACAATACCAAATGAAAACAAAAATTCGAAAATCAAAGATCAATGAAACTCACCCTTATTCAACCACCATCAAAACCCACAAACCACCACAATTATAGCAGTTCCGGCCACCAAAAACCAATCACCAAACTCAAAACCAGACCTGAAAACACCAAAACCAGCCCACCAAAACCCAACACCCATGACCCAACCCACCAAAACCCATCACCGACGACCCACCCCACCACCGAGAGAGAGACACTGGCACTCAAATCTGACGACGACCCTCCCCACTACCGACATTATCACCGATCTGCACCATAAAAAGGGTAGTGGTCATCGATCTGCACCGCCTTTGCTCACGTCGGGAACATTGATGTCGAGAGTCAAAAGTCCCAAGGGACTGCCGGAGAAGGTAGAGCCGGTGATGGGAGGGAGATGAGTGAGGGTGGGCTGGGTTGTGGAGAGAAACTGAAAGAGCGTGAAAGAGTGAGAGAGGGGCTGATCGGGACTGTTGAGAGAGACAACAGCATAAAATATTTTACCAATTTTTTAAGTGTAAAACATTTTACACTTAGGGTGCGTTTGTTTTGGGTGAAAATGGTTTCCGGAAATGCTTTTCTGTAAATGCGGGTGTTTGGTTGCGCATGGAAAATACATTTTCCAGAAATGCTTTTCAGTTTGACCGTGTGTTGGGTGTTGTGGGGACAAAGGCCCAGAACCATACATCTTGGGCTGTGGGCTTATTCCGAGGAGCTTCATGAGCCGAGTAGAGTTGCATTTATTAAATGTTCTATTTCAAAAAATTCATACATGGGAAGGAAAAGGAATTCTATCCGAGGAGGATCTCGTCCTCGGATGAGAAGAGTATAGTTCAAATGTGTATCCCATCGATTGGAGTGATCTTCCTGGAAGCTCTGATGACAGAGATGGCCTTTGTGAACTTACTGGAAAGGAAAAGATCCGAAAATATCTGAAGAAAAGCTGCTACCACCACATTAAATGCCCTGCAACTACTTTTCTGGCCGCATTTATGTGGAGAAGACCTCTGAACAGTGCTACCTAAACTATTACAGCTCACAGGGAAGCCAAAGAAGATGTCTGATGGGATAAGTAATCAAGTAACGTCTTAGATGAGTGACAAGTGTAAGGTTAGGATGACTAGAGGGGGACTACATAATGCACCAGACCTTCCATGAGAGGAGAGGATTTTTAGAAAAAGAATGTGATTTATATGATACAAAATCTTCTCGGATTGAACCAAGAACCTATTTATACAAAGTTATCCCAATATGCTTTTTTCTCTCTCTATTTTAGCTTTTTGATTCGTTTTATAGAACAGGTTAAACACTGTCCACGCCATTCATATCTAATTCTTTAACCCACTCTCTACAAATTTATTGTATTGGGCTTATTGGGCCCAAGTCCTATACGTTTTGGACTTAAGGCTACAATTTGTGACCCTACAATTGACGCCGTTTGTGGGGAGAATTTGTGTAATAGTGAGTGCGACGTTTGACCATGGTAGGATCAGGTCCCCATCAGCAAGAGTCCAGGGGCTCCCATCAACAAGATGCCTTCCATAACCTTGAACGTAGAAGAGATAGAGAGGGTAGCCTGCATACCACACAGACTAGCAGAAGTCACCCTCAAATAGGGAGTCATTTCCCTCAGGGGCAAAGTAACAGAGCCATGCAAAGGGAAATTGATGATTTAAAGCGGAAGCTACGCCATGCACACCAACGACGAACTCCTTCCAGTTCTGGCGTTTCCTCCAATGATGAAGAGGATATCACTTATAGACGCAGGTCTAGGACACCACCAAGCGAGTCTTTTTCCTGTGACGAGGAAAACGTTCACAAGCGGAAATGTAAAAGCCCACCTCTTAAGGGCTTGGGAAATGACGCCATGAGCAAGGCGTTGAATCAAATCTCTAGATCCCCCTTTACGCGTCGGATTGAGAGGGCAGAACTTCCTCGACGATTCCATCAACCCACTTTCACCACTTACAATGGCCGAACGGATCCAGTAAAGCACGTGAGTCAGTTCAACCAGAAAATGGCTGTCCACTCTAAAGACGAAGCTTTGATGTGCAAGATTTTTCCCTCCAGTTTGGGACCCGTGGCCATGAGGTGGTTCGATGGGTTGAAGGCTAACTCCATAGACTCCTTTAAGGAACTTACGCAGACTTTTGGCTCTCGTTTTATCACATGCAGCAAGGTACCTCGCCCTTTGGACTCATTACTGTCTCTATCCATGCGGGAAGGGGAGACCCTGAAAACGTACTCGGACAGATATTGGGAGATGTACAATGAAATAGATGGTAACTTTGAGGACGTGGCCATCAGTACTTTTAAAGGCGGCCTACCTACCGAGCATGGTTTAAGGAAGTCCCTCACTGGTAAACCTGTTACTAGCGTGCGTTAGCTTATGGATCGGATAAGTAAGTACAAGAGAGTTGAAGAAGACCAGCAGCAAGGAAAGGGTAAAGCAAAAGTTAACCCTCAGGAGCGGAGGGATTTCAGGTCGGACCGATTCAACAACAATCGGCCTCGGAGAGAGTTCGCTGGGCAGTCAGATTCTGCCAACACCCAAGTAGTCAACGCAGTATTCCGAGAACCAGTGCATCAGATTTTGGAAAAAATTAAGAATGAATCGTTCTTTAAATGGCCGAACAAAATGGCTGGGAACCCCATGAGGCATAACCAAAACCTTTATTGCCAATACCATCAAGATCAAGGACATACTACTGAAGATTGCAGGAATTTATGGGACCATTTGGACCAGCTGGTCTGAGAAGGAAGGTTGAAGGATCTGTTGCATCATTCCAGCAGCCAAGTAGGACAGGCTGGGTTTGATTTTAGAAGAGGTGCTTCCTCAGGACCTCCCTTGGGAACGATAAATGTCATCGTCGCTGCCCTAGGGAGAACAGGATCCTGTCCCTTCAGAGTAATGTCTGTGGCTCGGTTACTCGCTGAGAACAATAACCTGGAGTCAAAAAGAACCAGGATGGAAATCAAACCAGTTCTGGGTTTTTCAGACGAGGACAAGGTCGGAACTATCCAACCCCATGATGATGCCTTGGTGGTCACACTTAGGATAGGTGGGTATGATGTGAAGAGGGTGTTGGTGGACCAAGGGAGTGCCGTAGAGGTTATGTATCTCGACCTGTTTAAGGGTTTGGGGTTGAAGCCCGAGGATCTAACCACCTATGATTCCCCCCTGGTAAGTTTCGAGGGAAGAACCGTTATGCCAAAAGGTCAGATTATGCTACATGTACAGACCGGTCCTAAGGTGGTGGAGGTGGATTTCATTGTGGTGGATGTTTATTCACCTTATACAGCCATCGTAGCCAGACCTTGGCTTCACACTCTGGGGGCTGTCTCCTCTACTCTGCATCAAAGGGTGAAGTATCTGTCTGAGGGTCAGGTTAGAGAAATCCTCGGAAGCCAGTCCATGGCTAGACAATGCTTGGTGGCTGCCATATCTCATCAACCCGAGGTTGAATCGTTGATAGCTGCTGAGGGAAGTTCATAGCAATTAAAATCTCCAGAGTTGCCTATCAATGGGCAGTCCGAGGAGGTAAAATGTGATGACTTAGAGAAGATCGCTATAGGGGATGATCCGGAGAAATATTTTCAGGTCGGGTCCCAGTTGCCTTCTCACGAGAAGAACGTTGATGTATTCGCCTGGAGCGCTTACGAGACCCCGGGGGTGGATCCGACCTTTATCTGTCATCACTTAAACGTTAACCCATCCATTACTCCAAAAAAGCAACCACCTCGATGCCCATCCAAGGAGCATGCAAATACTGTTAAGGAAGAGGTGAGGAAGCTTAAGCAAGCAGGGGCTATCAAGGAAGTGTTTTACCCTGAATGGCTGGCTAATACTGTGGTGGTAAAGAAGAAGAATGGCAAGTGGCGAGTATGCCCAAAAGATCGGATCCAAATAAAGCCTGCCCAAAAGATCCTTTCCCCATGCCACGAATAGATTAGTTGGTGGATGCGACAGTGGGTCATCCTCGGATGAGTTTCTTAGACGCCTTCCAAGGATACCACTAAATACCCTTAACCTTGGAAGACCAGGAGATGACCGCTTTTGTCACCCTTATTGGAAACTACCATTACAAGGTGATGCCTTTCATTCTAAAAAACCCAGGATCAACCTATCAAAGGATGATAACGAGAATGTTCGAGCCTCAATTAGGGAGAAGCATTGAGGTTTACATAGACGACATGGTGGTGAAGAGCAAGGTGGTGTCCGAGCACGTTGATGACCTCGGAAGCATCTTTGAAATTTTGAGGAAACACAAGTTGTGCCTAAAAGCTTCCAAGTGCTCGTTTGGTGTGGGATCAGGCAAATTCCTAGGATACATGGTAACTCACAGAGGAATCGAAGTCAATCCCGATCAAATTAAGGCGATTAACAATCTACACTCTCCTCGTAATCCCAAAGAGGTCCAGAAACTTACTGGTATGACTGCCGCCTTGAATCGGTTTATCTCTCGTTCAACAGATAGATGCCGGCCCTTCTTCTTCTTGATGAAAAAGTGGAAGGGATTTGAATGGTCCGAGGAATGCGCTAAGGCCTTCTAGCAGCTTAAGGAGTATCTTTCTCGGCCTCCCATCATGTCCAGTCCTCAGGGGGATGAGGTTTTGTTTGCCTACATCGCCATGGCCCCTCATGCAGTAAGTCTGGTGTTGATCCGGGTTGACGGTGGCGTGCAACAGCCGGTTTACTATGTTAGCAAATCGTTACATGAGGCCGAGGTGCGCTATTTACCATTGGAGAAAGCCATCTTGGCTGTGGTACATGGTACGCAAAAGCTTCCCCACTATTTTCAGGCACACACTGTTATCGTCTTGACTCAGCTCCCGCTTAGGGCTGTACTTCGAAGTGCTGACTACACGGGCAGGATTGCTAAATGGGGTACAATTCTAGGGGTTTTTGACATCAAGTACATGCCTCGCACCTCTGTCAAGGGTCAGATCCTCGCAAACCTGGTAGCTGAATTTGCTGAAACCCCATTAGAAAATGTGCTAGCACCGCAGCACATGGATGAAAAATCGGTTGGCATCATCTCCCTGCAAGAACCTCTAGGCTGGAAAGTGTATGTCGATGGTGCAGCAAATCAAAGGGGCTCTAGAATGGGGCTAGTTCTGGTCTCTCCTGAACAACTCACGATAGAGAAATCGTTGAGATTAGGCTTCTCGGCCACTAATAACGAGACCAAGTACGAAACTTTGCTGGAAGGAATGTCCATGGTTCAAAGAATGGGGGGAAAAAAAGTAAAGATATTTTCAAACTCCAGATTAGTTGTTGGTCAAGTAAAGGGCGAATTAGAAGAAATGGATGAAAGAATGCAGAAGTATTTAAGTCAAGTCAAACAGTTACGGTCAAAATTTAAATCGTTCAGTCTGCTGCACATCCCTAGAAGCAGTAACACACATGCAGACTCCCTTGCTACACTGCAACCTCCTCGGCACAGAGCTTGCCTCGAGTTATCCTCGTAGAAGACTTGTACAAACCCGCGGAGGCAGGAGAAAAGTTGGCCCAGATTTGTCAGGTCCGAGTGGGACCTAGCTGGATGGACCCCATTATACTATTTTTAAGAGAAGACCTTTTGCCAGAAAGTAAATTGGAAGTTGAAAAAGTACGAAGAAAAGCACCTCGCTTCTGGTTGTCCGAGGATCAAAAGTTGTACAAGCGCTCTTTTTCTGGACCATATCTACTATGTATTCACCCTGAAGCGTCAGAAGTCGTCCTAGAAGAGTTACACGAGGGGATTTGTGAAAGCCACACTGGAGGCAGATCTTTATCTCATAGGGCCATCACGCAAGGCTATTGGTGGCCAAATATGCAAAGAGAAGCACATGAGTACGTAAAGAAGTGTGACCAATGCCAAAGATTTGCACCAAACATACACCAACCAGGAGGGATCCTTAATCCGCTGACCAACCCTTGGCCATTTGCTTAATGGGGCTTGGATATTGTAGGGCCTTTTCTTAAAGCAGCAGGGACCAAGAGATATCTGCTGGTCGGCACCGACTATTTTACTAAGTGGGTTGAAGCCGAGCCTTTATCAAACATCAGAGATGTGGACGTTAAGAAATTTATCTGGAAGAGCATCTTCACTCGGTTCGGGGTCCCTCACACTCTTATTTCGGACAATGGTCTTCAGTTTGACAGTAAGGCCTTCAGGAGATACTGCGGCAAATTGGGAATTACGAATAGATATTCCACCCTAGCTTATCCCCAGGGGAATGGGCAAGCCGAAGCTGTTAACAAAGTCATAGTAAACGGACTGAAAAAGATGTTAGATGATGCAAAAGGGAGATGGGTGGAAGAACTGCCGCATGTTCTGTGGGCATATCAAACCACACCTCGCAGGTCAACAGGGGAGACTCCCTTTTCAATGACTTATGGTGCCGAAGCTGTCATTCCCTTGGAAACAGGGTTTCCAACTCTAAAAAGCAGTTCGTTCAATTCGAATAATAATGATAAGCTGCTGGAAAGAAGCTTAGATTTCGTTGAAGAAAGAAGGGAAAGTGCAATGGTCCAATTGGCGTACTACCAACACAAACTTAAGCAAGGATATGATGCCAAAGTAAGGCTAAGGCCACTAGCGCCTGGTGACTTGGTGTTAAGGAAAGTTCTGGGCACTGCAAAAAACCCAGCATGGGGAAAGCTAGGACCCAATTGGGAAGGACCATATCGCATCACATCGGAAGCAAGTATAAGGGCATATTTTTTGGAAGACTTAGACGAGCATGTAATATCACGTCCTTGGAATGTAAACAACCTGAAAAAGTACTATTATTAATAAGAATTTTCTTTATCATTAAACTCGTGTGTTGTATGGAGATGTGGGGATTCCCGTTGCTCAGTCTTTTATAAAAGTATTAAACAGAACCTTAGTCATGCCTGATGTCCTCGGACCAGATGCTTTGGGAAAATTAATACACTAATGTTTGTTATAAAAGTGTTAAACAGAACCTTAGTCATGCCTGATATCCTCGGACCAGATGCTTTGGGGAAAATTAATGCGTAAAGTGTTAATAAACAATGATATTTTATCAAAATATTTAAATAAGTCCTGAATCATGACAGGGCCCTCGGATCATATACAATTGAATTAATTCCCTGGTATCTTTTACAAAGTACTAAATAGATCTTAAGTTACAACAAGTCTTTGCTGTCAGCCTTTGCTTGCGGATAGTAAGTCATCTTTAATTTCTAATAAAGGCAAACGGCAACCATGTAAATAAAATTAGAGATACAATAGGTATGAAGGAAAAGTCTATTCTTTAATAAAAGATAAGTACATCATAAGTCTTGGCAAAAGCTACATGAAAGAAAACTAAAAAAAAAAAAAAAAAAAAACAACAACAACAACAACAACAAAACAACAAACAGAAAACAGATCCTACAACTACTTTTTCGAGGGTTGAGAACCCTTCTCGAGACCGATAGTCTTGTTTTTGGCATCCCCAACGTCAGATTTTGACTCAGCTGTCTTGACCTGGGAAACGACGTCCTTTATGGTAAGGGAATACTCGGCGGATTTATCTTTGGCCAAGGATAAGTCTTCCATACCCTTCCCAACAACTCCTTTGGAAGCCTCAGCAGCTATGGCATAGGCATTTACGTCAGCTATCTGCTCTGGAGGAGAGAGGAGTAGAGCAGTGGCCAGAGGAAGGCTGGTTGGGATCTCTCTAATATGTTCAGGGAAGAACACGTTCTCAGGTTTTCTCAACTTGGAATCAGCGAGAACCCCTGCATGATTAAGTGCTTCTATCCAGGACTCAGTGCAATAATCTTTGCACACTTCAGCTATCTCCTCGGTCAGCCTTTCTTCCGTTTCTCCTACCCCACGCTCATAGGCCGCTTCCTCCGTAGTCTTAGCAGCTTCCTTTGCCATTATTGCTGCCTCTTTAGCTTTCTGCAATTCGGCTTTCAGGCTTAGAACGGTTGCTTTCTCAGTAGCCAGACTTAACTCCGTTGTATAAAGTAGTTTGCACTGGTCCTCGGCTTAGGCTTCAACATTTTTCAGCCCCGCTTTGGCACTTAAACATTCTCGCTTAGAAATCTTCAGCTTCTGGGCCAGCTGGGCCTTTTCCTCTCTCAGGGTCCCGAGAGCCTTCTCAACTTCGCGTCGAGATTGGGACTCAGCCTCATATCTGTTATGGGCATTTCGAACCCACTCTTCGGCCACATAAACTTGTTGAGTGACCTGCATAACAATAGCAGAGGGGTCGCACATGTAAAAATAAGCGTAATAGCATCGATAGAAGTAAGAGCTTGTTAACGTTTAATTTGGAAAATAAAATTAGCTTACTAGGGCAAGATCTTTCTTCAATGACATAAAGAGCTCCGGCTGCCTGGTATGTCTAAGAGCCTCCATGTCTCGTGGGAGTAGAAGGGGCTGCTCTAAAGCTTGCGCAAGATGGGCCGCATGGCTTCGCTGAGACTTCCTAATAGTGGCATCCCAGGGAATTTGGGCTCCATCCAATTCTATCCGTGGGGCCCAAGAGCGCTGTTGTCGGCTCACTTCAGCATCTTCTCTGCTATCAACAGAGCTGGCCCTATTGTCCTTCAGATCTTTGGTTTTCTGTTGTTTAGGGCCCTTCGAAGGGATCACCTCACCTTCTTCTATATCCTGTATTGGTCTCTTCTTCTTCAAATCCGAGATGGCGTGTAGTCCAAGATCAACAGGAAGAGGAGGCGGAGGTGGTAGATTGACAGGAGCCTGAGTTTGGGATGTGCCTTTCAAGGCTCCCTTTTTGCTCTTATTAGCTACGAAGCCTTTCAGGGACGGCCTTCCTTTCGAGCTCATCTCTCCTTTTTCTCTGAACTTGTATCAACTTGGGTAATAACTAATTTAGGCTGAATAGCTGCGGAAAGTCTGTCGGATTCGGTCTTAGAATCTGAGAGCTGCACAGGCCTTTCTGGTATGCCTTCTTCTCCTTCAAAGCAGAACTGATCTATTTCCTCTTCCAGTGACAGCCGCGAGGAAGCGATTTCTTCTTCTTCTGCAACTTCTACTCCGAGAGGGACTTGTTGCAATGGTAGTACGAGCTGAGGAGGGATTTGAGGGATTGGTAGTCTGACGGGAGGAAGATCGTCTCGAGCCAGAAAGTCTGGTTTCGACATGTCGATACGGTTAATCCGAGGATCACCAGCTTTGATGGCGTGACCGATTTGCTGAAAGATCCTCGAAATGGGATCAAAATCTAGGATTAGGTGAACAGCTCATAGTTGTCGATCCTCGCTCACGAAAATTTCTGACCGAAGAAGATAGTTGAGGGCCACCACGTTGGTAAGACTAAGCCGAGGAGCAATAAGCCTCCTATTTGCAGAAGTAACCAAGAAGCCAGATACGGTTAGACGATGAAAGTCCATTATCAAAAGAAATTACAATGGGAAACATGGGTGGGGGTTAAAAATCTAAATCCTATGTTAAGAGATCTAACTCTAAGGTATCCCACCTATCTCTCTCTCCCGAGTTGGGCAGGGTCGACCATCGTGTCATGCCCCTGAAGCGATGAGGTAGTCATCTTTCATCCCTTTGTTGGACTTGGGGAGGTACGAGATGAGCCTGACAATGGACGACCTGGATTTGAGGTAAAACCTTCCGTCGGTTTGTGAGTGGCATTCGTACAGATGAACCACGTCGTGCCATGTGAGGCCCAAGTGAAGATGCCAGTCAAGAGCATCAATGCAACCTAGAATCCTAAATATATTAGGTGCACACTGATGAGGGCATAGCCTATGGTTAATAAGGTATTCTTGGGTTATCCTACCCATAGGAAGGGTCATTCCCCCTTCTATGAAGGCTATTATAGGAATGACCACTTCTCCTGCCTCTTTAGGTAGAACGATTTCTTCTGAGGAACAATATCGTAGGCCAACTGCCTGGGGTATATGGTATTTTTGTTTAAAAGCTTCTATTTTTGCGGGGGAATCTACTAGACGCTCGAATCTACCCATTTTTACAACCTAAGACGAAGTAGTTGAATTTTAAAAATAAGGAAGCAAGAACTGGTAGGCCGAGGAGAAAGGTCGAGAAGACAAATACAAATATAAAAAGCTAAAAAACTTACGGGAGCACGAACGCTAATCTTTAAAGCTTTCTTGGAAAACTTTCGAAGACTTCTTACAAGAAATAGCGACAGAGATTCGGGAATTTGGGGTATTTTAGGAGAAGGAGTGTTGGAATTCTCTGGAGCGTTTGAAGATTTCTTTGAAGAAGAAGACAAATGGTTTTCTTCAAGGCTTTATATTAAGGGAGAGAGAGAGGGGAAGTTATCCCGCTTAGAATTCTAAGGGAAATATCAGCCGTTGGATCTGCGCATTGCCGTTGGATGTAGGGGACAAGACGCCTCCTGGAGTAATTAATAACGCTTCGTGGACTGCGAAGCGTCAGAAGTAATTATGAAGCGCAATTAAGTCATATTCCCACACGTGTGGGTCAAATATCAATTGTCTTTATCTCTTAAAAGTCAAAACCCCATTTTTTCTCCTCGGATGGGAGGGAAAAATTGAAGTTTTGAGGGGCTATTGTGGAGACAAAGGCCCAGAACCATACATCTTGGGCTGTGGGCTTATTCCGAGGAGCTTCATGAGCCGAGCAGAGCTGCATTTATTAAATGTTCTATTTCAAAAAATTCATACGTGGGAAGGAAAAGGAATTCTATCTGAGGAGGATCTCGTTCTCGGATGAGAAGAGTATAGTTCAAATGTGTATCCTATCGATTGGAGTGACCTTCCTGGAAGCTCCGATAACAGAGATGGCCTTTGTGAACTTACTGGAAATGAAAAGATCCGAAAATATTTGAAGAAAAGCTGCTACCACCACATTAAATGCCCTGCAACTACTTTTCTGGCCGCATTTATGTGGAGAAAACCTCTGAACAGTGCTACCTAAACTATTACAGCTCACAGGGAAGCCAAAGAAGATGTCTAATGGGACAAGTAATCAAGTAACGTCTTAAATGAGTGACAAGTGTAAAGTTAGGATGACTAGAGGAGAACTACATAATGCATCAGACCTTCCATGAGAGGAGAGGATTTTTAGAAAAAGAATGTGATTTATATGATACGAAATCTCCTCGGATTGAACCAAGAACCTATTTATACAAAGTTATCCCAATATGCTTTTTCTCTCTCTCTTTTAGCTTTTTAATTCGTTTTATAGAACAGGTTAAACACTGTCCACGCCATTCATACCTAATTCTTTAACCCACTCTCTACAAATTTATTGTATTGGGCTTATTGGGCCCAAGTCCTATACGTTTTGGACTTAAGGCTACGATTTGTGACCCTACAGGTGTAAAATCATTTACGTTTTTATTTTACCTTCAAATCTCATTTTTCGGAAAACAGAGAGAGAGAGAGAGAGGGAGTGAGAGTGAGATCGCGCTTGCGTGCAAAAAGAGAGAGAGAGCCTTCGACCCACCAATCTTCGACTTCGCCGGCGAACCCAAAGCCTAGATCACGCCACGAACTCAGAGCCTTCGACCCAGAGCCTTCGACCCATGAGCCTTCGACTTCGCTGGTGACCCAGAGCCTTTGACTTCGCTGGAAACCCACGAATTTTGATTTTTGTTGTTGTTGTGGTGGTGTGGGTGGTGGTGTTTTGGTGGTTTTCCTGTTGTGTGGTGGTGGGTTTTGCTTGCTTGCCATCGGTTGTGGCTTTTGATTACCGGAGTTTGCTACCGTGGGTAAATTGGAGTTTCGGTGGTGTGTGGTGTTGTTTCGATGGTGGGTATAAATTTCGGTGGTTGTGGGTTGTTGTTGGTGGTTGCAAGTGATGGGTATTTGGCTGTGATTTGTTCTGTGGATTGGGATTTGGCTGTGATTTTGAAATTTTCTGTAATAAAATTTGTTTGGATGCTGAGAAAATAGCAGAGAAAATGTGAAAAATTTGTAGGAAAATATCATTTTCAGAATTGAACCAAACACATGAAAATATTTTCTACAAAAATTTTCATAATGCAACCAAACACTTGAAAATATTTTCCTTTCCTGAATATAGCATTTCCGGAAAATAAATATTTTCCGGAAAATATTTTACGGGAACCAAACACAGCCTTAGGCTGTGTCTGTTTTGGCTTCAAATCACTTCTGAAAATGCTTTTCTGGAAATGCGGGTGTTTGGTTGCGCATGGAAAATAAATTTTCCGAAAATTATTTTCAGTTGACCGTGTGTTTTGAAGGCTTTGACCCGGAAATGGTTTGAAGTGAAAATTTTCACTTCAAACCATTTCCGGACTCACGCGCAAAGAGAGAGGGAGAGAGAGAGCCCAGTCCTCAGACCTAGCTCCAGTCCGCGCCGATGGCACCGCGCACTTCTCTCTTCCTTCTTCTCTCAATTTGACCAGATTTGATGATTTTTTTTTCTAGGTTTTGTTTCTTTTGTGTTTCTGTATTGAGGAATGATATTATATACTTGTTTGGCAGCTGAGAAAATGTGAGAAAATGTGAGCAACAAGTAGAAAATGTGTTTTCTATGGTATTTTCAAGAACACAACCAAACACCAGAAAATATTTTTCAAAACATTTTTTGAAATGCAACCAAACACGTGAAAATATTTTCATTTCTCGAAAATAGAATTTTCGGAAAATAAATATTTTCCGGAAAATATTTTACATGAACCAAACACAGCCTTATTTGCCTTAGTTGTGTGGTTTGACTGAAAATATTTTACTTTTGACTAAATGTTTTATTATAAAACAAACACCGTAAAATATGAAAATATTTTCCTACAAATATTTTACATCAAAACAAACGGAGCGTAA
The DNA here is from genome assembly GCA_030021035.2 of Notholithocarpus densiflorus. Classification (NCBI taxonomy): domain Eukaryota; kingdom Viridiplantae; phylum Streptophyta; class Magnoliopsida; order Fagales; family Fagaceae; genus Notholithocarpus; species Notholithocarpus densiflorus. The sequence continues at coordinate 725,760 of JARYZH020011361.1, read as the reverse complement.
AAAAAATGCAAATGTCAACTATAGATTTTCTTCAATTTCTGGGTCTCTCTCTCTCTCTCTCTCTCTCTCTCTAAGTTTATGCCCTTCTCTCTCCAACATTGTCACAGTAGCTTGAGAATCAAAAGCGCCAAGATTTAAACTTGTTGGAAAAAAAAAAGGGGTTAAGAGTGAGACAATAGACGAGAAAATAAAAGAAATGCAAAAGATCTTTTTGCCAAAAGCCAAGGAAGCTCTATTGTGCAAGGTGGGTGTGCAAGTTATTGTCTTCTGTATCAAAGTCATGTTCATTTTGATGTTCAAGTGGCTGTGATAATGTTAGAGACCAAATGGAGAGATAGCTTTTCTTTTCTTTTTTTTCTTTTTTTTTTTTTGAGAGAGAGATTCAACCTATGGCATCCGCTCCTGATAAGAACACTTTATCATCAGACCGAGACACCAATCAATTTTTAGTGTAGGCGGAGATTGAACCCCAGTTCTCTTATACAACCATCAGAGACTTTACTAGTTGAGCTAATTGAAACCCACCAATGGAGAGATAGCTAAAAAGGGGCAGAGAGAGAAACGAAGACCCAAAAATTGAGAGAAAATTCATAGTTGACGTGGGTGGCTTTATAACCTTTGGATTTGTTACTTTCCATATGTCACTCATCTGGACAAAAACAGGAGAAAACAGGAGGAGTTTAAACTGGAGGGGAGCTTAACACTATCTTTTATATGTACATTACAACTCAATTAAATATTTATCAAACTCTTATGACACTCGTTAATAAGACCTACTTATATTTGATATCACACGTTGCTAAAATAAACTTAACTAGCTTAGAGCTAGAATTTAATTAAATCATATCCAAAATCAAATTTTAGTCCAATGATTAAGGGCCTGATTAGTAGGAGGATTTTTGTTTTTGTTTTCTAAACAATATGAAAACAATTTTCAAAAAATTGAAAGTAAAACTAGTTTTTAGGTAATAGTTTTTACATTATACTCCTATGTGTTTGGCTCCCACTTTTAAGAATAATGTTCCAAATACTGAGGAGAAAAAAAAAAGTTTGGGAGACCATTTATATTTTTAAGATTTTTTTTTTTTAAATTACAAAAAAAATAACGTGTAGAATCTATAGATTACTTTTTTTTTTTGGGATAATGATAAGAGATTAGAGCTTATATATATTTTTTAAAATATTTTTAATAATGATAAGTTTCAAATTTGAAGTGTGAGAATTTTTTTGTGATAAAGATAAGCTCCATAATTTAAGAGACAGAAGAATTTGGAAAAATCTGTGGGGTCCACTGTTTTCAATTTATTTACAACTATGTCATTAAAAACATTTTCTGCATCTTGAAAATATCTTTTCAACTGTTTTTAAAATCCCGTATTGGACCAGGAAAATAGAATACAATTTTCTGAAACTTGTAGCCAAACAATATATTCAAATGTGGGAACCCACCATTTTACGAATTGCAAAACAAAAAACTATATTTAAATACTCTTACCAAACAAGCCCTGGGATTTATTATAAAATCTGAAAAAGAATATAAATGAAAAGAGCTTAAATTTATTGCAATATGGTACAATTAGAACCCAAGTCCAATTTATATACACACACACATATATATACACACATTAATATTATTCTTGTGTAATGCATGGCTTGATGAAGATTCATATGTAAGCTAATTTAAAAAATAAAAATAAACAAAATTATTAAATAAATAGTAATAATAAATTATAAAATAAGTAAATAATTTTAATAAAAAAATTGCTTTAAGTTCTAATTGTTTAGAGTTTGAACTTTAACTTAAATGGGTGTTTATTGCTTTGCTTTTTTTTTTTTTTTTTTTTTATAGAAAACTTCATTTGGCATAATATCCTGCATGCAAATTCAGAAGTAAAGAACAATAAGAAATATGAATTTATTAAATTAAAATATAAGCGTAAGTTGCATCTTGGGAAAAAAAAAGTGAAAAAAAAAATACAACAACATGGGGTGTATTGTATGAGATTTAATTATATGGATGACTTTAATGGTTAAGAGATTATTGAAAAGTCATGGCTTAATTATATATATATATATTTATATATATATATATGAAAATTTTGATAATAGACTATTAGTTGGAGTAGAATATAAATTTCTAAAACTTAGATGATAAAATTTTATCTAAATTAAATTATTATTAAATCTTATCTCTCAGTCAAGAGTCTTGTAACTTAATATCTTAATAAAAAATTAATTTAATACTGGATGCAACTTAAGGACAAAAACGTGAGTTGTGTTGGATTTAAGTTTGGAAAATTTTGATTATAGACTTTTAGTTTTATTTAAATTGAACAATTGTTAGATGATATCCCTTAATTTTGAAGAAATATATCATAACAAATAATATAAAATTAATTTACTAATTAGTTGTTCTTAAAATATTTATAATTGACTTTTAGTTGGAGTAGAAGTCAAAATGTTTTTTTTTTTGAGAAAGAAAACGAGTTTTGTTGTCCGAGATTTAAGTTTAGATTTTTTTTTTTTAATAATAAACTTTTAGTTTGAATAGAATTTAAATTTGTTCAAATATTTAAGTTTAGAAAATTTTGATAATAGACTTTTAGTTTGAATAAAATTTAAATTTGTTGAAGTTTAAATGATAAAGTTTTATCTAAATTAAAAAATTCTTAAATATTATCTCTTAATTTGAGGAAATATATCATAACAAATAATATAAAATTAATTTACTAATTAGTTTTTTTTTAATATTGATAATAAATATTTAGTTGGAGTAGAAGTCAAAACATGGGGTTTTTTTAAAGAAAGAAAACACAGGTTATTGTTTGGGATTTAAGTTTAGAATTTTTTATAATAGACTTTTAGTTTGATTAGAATTTAAATTTGTTGAAATTTAAATAATAAAGTTTTACCTAAATTAAACGATTGTTAAATATCATCAATTAATTTGAAGAAATATATCCTAACGAATAATATAAAATTAATTTACTTTTTCTTTTAGTAGGATAAAATTAATTTACTAATTAGTGAAAGTAGTCACTTGGCGCAACTACATCTTCTAAATCCAACTTTTATTATATAATAATAATAATAAATATTTGTGATGAGAGCATGCAATCTTGATAAGGGCATTATACTTACTACTTAGATATTGTCGAGGCAGCAGCCATTGAGTACTGTACTGAGAAGCCTTGGTTTACTTTACTTTACACTGGTATTGAGGTGAGGTGCCAGCCACCATTTAACCCCAAGTTAATCCTCGGATCATGAGCCCATTATAGCACAAAACACTTACCGAACAACCATTATACCAACTACATTCTCATCAAATACTTAAGCAATAAAATAACCCAATAGCTCATATAAAAAATGACCAAAAACCCAAAATTGATTTGCAATGCCAATCCCCAACCAACGACCCAAAAGCTAGGCCATCGTTGGTGACAAGGCCGGCTCAATTTCATTTATTTTATTTTTTATATTATATATATATATTTATATATACACACATATATTAAAAAAATTCATTCTTCTTACTTTTTTGCATGCAATTACTAATTATCTTTTTTCTATTAAAGCATTGTTAGTCTTTTGGTACTGAAAAACTGTATTTTATCCTAAATTCTATCAGTTATATTTTAATTAGTAATAGTTAAAAGTTTGACAAAGAAAATCTTTTTAAAGTTTAAAATATTCCATTATTGATATTAACAAAAAGAAAGAGTATTATTTTCTTCAAACATCAAAACATCAACAAAGATGAGTATTTTTATCCTTCAATTTTGGGATGGAATGTCATTCCGTTGAAGCTTAAGAGGGAGGAAAATGTAATTACCCAAATGTGCTTTATATTTTTTTTAGTGAAATTTTTTATAGTTTTTAAATAATTTAATTCATATACAAATAGTTTTAATTGAAAAAAATATATAATATATATTTTTAATGCACTTACATTTAATTATATATGTATGAAGAGACTGTGTGGATGAAAAAAATAGTAGTAATATATATTTATTATATTATTTAAATGTTTTTTTCCCCTGATATTTAGTTGGTTATATGTCGGACATAGAGAAGTGCTCATGGTTTCTAACATGCTTCTGCGCCATATTCCAATTTTGGACAATGGGATTTCTCTTTCTTAACATTTTTACTATATAATGTTGGTACAAACAAAGCTTAGCTGACCAAATTTTTAATAAACCTCTAAAAACGGCTCACTATAAGCAAGCTTAAACAGAGACTGCAATTCCTCCTCTAACCCCGAGTCCATGAATTTGATGTAACAAGACCAGTGACAATGAATCGTAAAAGAATTTTAATTTTTTTAATTCAATAAGCTTTTCCCATGCTTATAACTCTACAATTCCCGATTACACAATTCATCGGTATCTAGATCCAAGGTGTATATATTTTTTTTTTTTTTTTTCTCTCTTTTAAGAAATCTATTCTTTCTTTCTTTTTTTCGGAATGCTAAGTCGGACTGGCTCTTCATCTGCACACCAAATCCGACTAGCAAAGCACAAGAAGAAATGGAACTCCGCTAATATTACAAATCTCACCCAATTCTCTGTACAAATGTAGTCATATAATGGGGGAAATGGACCATACTGCCTTTTGTAGTAAAATCGACTTGTTTCCCCCCACCTCAAGGCTGAGGTTTTGTCCCTTAAATTCGAACCGGCAACCCAAAATTTTGAAAAGTTCTAATTTGCCCTTTACGGCCAGCAGTTACAATCACTATACTCCAAGCTGGCACATTTTGGGTTAAACCATCCACACTCACACGAGGGCTGCTCCGATTCCTGGTAGTTAGAACAAGTTTTTCCTCTGGCCATGTTGCTGAGATTCTATCAAAAAAGTAACTAGTGGTTGCACTAGAAATGGTTCCATGAAGTGGACTATTTGTGCAGCCGGATGCAGATCGTGAACCATCATTAATGTCCTCAACAGGCGTAGGAGGATGGTTGGCTGTGGAGACCTCATCAAGATTGTTGTCAAGCCCATTTTGTTCTACACAGCAATCATCTTGTAGCCCCCAAGTATCAGCCCCAGGCCATGGGATGGCCACAGATACATCTTGACAGTGAAAAAGTTCATATGAGCGCGTTACAGTGACACCTTTGCTTCTACTAGGTCGGGAATCAGCTTCGTGTTTCCACACATACACATAAGAATCCTCACTGGCAGAGACAACATATTTTCCATTTGCTGTTAGGGAGGCCGATATTTGGCTATTTGTGTTACGAAACCCTGTCACAGAATCAACACCAACTTCCAGCTGTCAAAATTGTTCAAGGCTGGAAATGCATATGCCAATATAGTATAATATACACCATTCATAAGTCTCAAAATATGTATGTAAATATAAAAGAAAACGTCTTCTTCACAAGTATCCAGCAGAAACAGAGATGCCCTAATAAATTACTTTGTAATGGAGCACATAACACTGCTCAAATATTTTGTTGTTGAACAAACATTTTCACGCAAAACTTCAGTATCAGTTCACAGAATTCAGAAACTCGCATTTACATACAATTAGAATGTGAATTCCAATTGTGGATATCAGCTGACTCAACTAGTAAAGTCTCCAAAGTATCTTGTGATTGAACAAGAGACTTGGTATCCCTCCTACACCAGGGGAAAGGGAATTTAAGGGAAGGGAAAGGGCTAACTCAACCCACACGCACCCCTCAAAAAAAAAACCCACAAAAGGATGTTAAATAATGGAAATATGTTCACCACATAAAACAGAGAATAAGCTTGAAGCACTCAAGTTCCAACTATTACTTAACAAGGGAGTTAATGAGCTTAAGAAAAAATTCAGTGAGGTAAACTTCATTTAAATGTATGCCTTAAACACTGTGATGTTAATACAAATGAATAATAAAATATATGATCACTTGCGCCTGCGTTTTAAACCTTAAGCATTGGTTCTAGGATAAGTAGTGCTACTTTTGATGGTGCCAAGATACACCGCAAGATGAGCTCAAATAAGAACGAACGTGAAAAACCCACCATACAATCAATAAATTTGCACAATCTAATCAGAAGAATCCATCACAGTATCAAATATCTAATCAGAAGAATCCACCAAAGCTCATCCTTATTGGACAATAGACTCACTCATCTGGCTCTTACAGAACTTTTTCTTTTGGGTGTGTGTGTGATTCTTATTTTTAAAGATATGGTGCATTAGAGCTTCCAGTTATATAGAAACACTAAAATGGTTAGAGAGCCCAAGGAAATACATAAATATATCTTCCTTTAATTTCTCTCTTTCCTTAGCCACCTCCATTAGCTCTACCAAAAAGAAAAAATCTCTATCTTCAACAGAAAATGCACCAATTTAGCTAAAAACAGACCTTTAATAAAATGTTTTCAACCCTTGCTCTTGAAAAATATGTCTTAAAAGATTAACTTGCTCAATTAAGAGAGAATTTTACTAAAGAAAGACAGTGGCATCGCAAGTTTGTAATGAAGCAGTGTTGAAGTCCAGGATGCAAAATAAATTAATCATGTCAAACAAAAGTGGGAAACACAAAATCATTAACCACAAAATTAAAAAAGATGAAAAGAAAAACTGTCCAAAAGCACATGAAAATACATTAACAAAAATTTAATACACACAATTATGTTAAATCAAAAGGATAAAGTCACAACTATATCTGCCCCAAATGGTGCAAACGGAATTAAAGATCGTACTGGGCCTCATCTCTGTTGACCATAATGGCATAGCGTAAATGAAAGATTGATCTAATGTATAAATAGACACTGAACATAAGAAGTACCACATACAGGTCCAACTCAAAGATTCACACCTTTTGACAGCAATTTTTTTTCCAACTAAATTGTTAATTTATTTTTTTTATAAGTAATTTTATTGAAAAGTTCAACTAATTTATTATGTAGTTTCTTTTATAGGTAAGTTCTACACATGCCTCTAAAGAGCACCAAGTCAAGCACATCCGTGCTACACCATATTTCCAAAGGTCAAAGGTTAAGCATATTTTAACTAAAAGGCTACCAAAATGGTTTATAAACAAATTTTGTGATCCACAGTGGCGTTTCACCAGAAAAGTTAACAATAAGTTCTTGCTCTCCAAATTAGTGACTTAACCATTGTCCTTCCTAAAGATCAAATATTTACAATATTCTAATAGTTGCAAGTCAGAACTATAACAGCCTAAATCTAAGAGTTAGTCATAGAGTACAAGGGCCTTTAAGTTCAAAGCAATTTTTAACACTTTGCATAATGAAAGTACCATTGAGAACTTCAGGAAATGAAGAAAGGCATCAACTTTTGGAGGTAAAATCATATTAATCATGCCAGTCAAGTTTAAGACAAAAAGTTCATGTATCAAGCATTTTCATGTTAATATAAAAAAAAAATTAATAAAAAATAATAAAAAAAGAAAGAAAGAAAGAAGAACAGTAACAACAACAAATGAAGACACAATTTGGTGTATTTTATTTATACCTTTAAACTTGTGAACCAGATCAATACCATCAACAACCCGAATTCGTGAATCTGCAGATGTGATGAGAACTTCTGATGAACTTCCTGGAGCAAACTGTTTAGATAAACTGATCAGCAACTGAAAAGTATCAACCAGACTTGTCTCTCAAAGTAAACATACAAACCATCTTTACAAGTGAAAATCAGCTGAACAAGGAGAGAGAAAAGGGGAAAGAAATCGGCAAGCTAATCGTAGTTGAATTTATAATAATCTCATAAAAAGTACAAGATGGTAGAGCAACCAGATTACCTGGAAACCAGAGATTTTCTTGTGATGAGATTTCTTCTTCTTGTTCTGCAGATTGATTTGGCTTTTTTGTTGCAACTTATTCTCTGAAAGTATGAACGGATAAAGAAGTTATTAACAGTTAGTGCACAAAAAACTTGACTAAACCAACCATGCACACACAGAGAGCTTTCTAAACTAGTACCAGATGTATTGTATAAACGGCAACTCCCCTTGTGTGAACCAACTAGTGCACCCTTCAGAAACCAACAAATTTCTTGAGCCAATTGAAGAATTGAATTTTATGTAACTTGAACTTTTGTCTTTGATATAAAAAACTAGGCATATTAACTACGACCAACCTGACCATCTGGTGTATAGCAAGCTGCTGTGACCATCTCATGCACATCATTCCAGTCAACAACTTGACGATCAGGAATGCTCCATATCCGAACCTTAGCATCTAGCGATCCACTAATGAAGTATCTATCATCAACAGGATTAAACTGGATGCAAGTTACTGTGTCAAGGCAGATCCAAGAAATGAAATGAAATTAGCAGTATGCAACTAGTTAACTTAGAGACAAAAAGGAAACGGGAAGAAAAGGGAAACCCATCACTTAAGAAGCAATCAGAAAGTCAACTTTCAACTAATCTGCATTTTAATTTTTTTTTAAGTGAAGCATATTTTCTTTATGAACCCAAAAGTAAACCAGATAGTGTCCTACTTTCCTGCTTCAGTAGAATATTAGTGAGCCCTTTACGAATTATCCATATCAATGGCCTATAATTTCAACAACTACTAAAGAGAGGCTGAACAAGAAATTAAAGCAAATAAAAAGACAGGTGTTGGCCACATTGACTTACCAAAATCACTGTGTGAAAAAACTTTCAAACAAGACTTGCTAGGCAAGTGCCACAGCCGCACCGTTTTGTCCATTGAAGATGAGAGCAAGTGCTGGAAAAAATAAAATATTGATAAAATATTCTGAAAAGTCATATCTTTGACTCAAAATTCACAAAGATTCAATAGCTTAACTTAGAGGCACACATTCAATTTTACAGTGTCAAATATATAACAATAATTCAAGAAACATCCCTTGAGAATTCTGTAAATGCCAAATGCCACCTGCTAAAGGTTGCAAGAATGCTAGTATCTATTACCTTTCCATGTCAAAGACTCAAAGTTTAGTCACACTAAGTTGTTAGAATCTGAGTAACTGAGAACTTCAGGCTAGCTGCCTGGGAATACACATGTTAACAGGACACTACCTGGGTCAGGGAATGGCTACCAGTCGCTTCAAGATGATGGTCATTGGAAAACAAAAAAAAATACAACAAATGAAAGTCTACTTGCACCAAACAGCCATTCCCAAGTTCATAACCTCTGGTGAACTAACCATTAGTGATCAGTCCCACACTTAAGTTAAATAGTAACTATAATAGAAAAAAAGAGGACAGATTAAAACTTTTAATTACTTTTACAATTTAAGTGTTAAATAATTGAAAATGAACTAAAAGATCTTAACAATCATGCATAAAGAAAACCTCAATGAAGGGCAGAAAAGAGACAAAAAGTACCGTGTCAAATAAGACATTATCACCACAAAATAGTCTCAACAATTATTTTATTTTGTTTTTTGTTTTATTGAGGGGGGCAGGGGAATAAGTAACTGAAATTCATTTAAAAAGCACAAAAGGAATGCAATCCTAGCACACAGGGAGTATACAAAGAAAGAGCCAAAAGAACAATAGAGAAGATATACAAAGGAAAAAGAAACCAAGAAATTAGCATCTAAAGGACATATCATCTAGGAAGTCCAAAATATGAGAAGGAGAAAACTGAGATGTCAATTCATATAAGGTCTTGAGATATGCAACCAAGATATCCCTCCAAAGACACCACATTAAACTCAAGAGGAACTACCAACCAAATTTCCCCATTATTGAATTCGCCAACATTCCCTTTCCAAGAAGGGAATAAAGCCATAAATGCTTTTAGCATTACCCAACTAACCCCAAAATAACCAAGAACTAAAGCCCATAACTCCCAAGCAATATTAATGTAATAGAAGATGATCCACAGACTCCCCATTGAATTCACATATGGCACCTATCCACAACTATTATCCCTCTTTTTCTCAAGTTATCTGTTGTCAAAACTTTCCTCAAACAACTATCCATGTGAAAAAGAACTCTAGGTGGATCTCTTACTTTCCATATGCTCCTCCCGGGGAAAATTTTTAGCCCCCTTGACCTCTGTTTTTAACACCCTATAGTAGAATGGTCTCAATGATTAAAAGAGGATATTCACAACACAACTATTAATCTTTGTATGCTTCAACCCTACAGAAGAATTTTTAACAAAAAACATAAATACACCATCACAAATCACGGTTCATATGATACTTAAGCCATAATACAACCAATTCCCATTGGGCTCCATTTCCAGAAAGCAGCCAAAATATAAGTTGATCATCTGAGTAGGTAAAGTTAGCCGGCAAACTAGAGAACTCTTAAAGAGCTGACAACTGCTCACTTCTTTTCTGTCTAAATCACACCGCTTACCTCCAGCATCTACTAAAATAAACATTACCATAACTAAAATTTCAAAGCTATACACTGCCATCAATTGCTAATTCTTATAGAGCTTATTTACACATAGGTGTGATTGACATGACATCACCTTTCTTCTTTTGTATCTAATGATAAAATCTGAACTTTAACACCTATCATGACCCCTGGTCAAAGGAAAATGACAAAATCCCAACTTTCCATGCTACTATAACAATAAAAGTCTTGTTCTGTAAGTGTCAAAGGCATTTTATAATTACCTTTTTTTATTTTATAAGTTATTCAGTGCTTTACGAATCAACAACCAAATATTAAAATGCACAATATGCAAAGAACTTCTTCAATGAAGTACTAATTTAGTGCAAAGGAGTTTGTTGTTTTTTTCCACCTTTTCCCTTTGACAACGATTACATATCATAAGTTGTGCTATAAATTTCTTGCCAAGTGCAGCAGTAGATTCATATATATATATATATATATATATATATCTTCCCTACAGTCGTCCACAATTTAGTACACTCCTCTCCTACAACTTAATACTGAACATTAAGCATCAATAATTCACAAAGATATGCCACTGTAGGTAAATAAAAGGTTCTCCAAAACAATATATATTAAAAATATAAATCATACAAATGGACTTTCAAATCAGCTTTGGCTTCACAGTGCTGATAATCACAGCTGAGATCTGCTTCAGAACCAATTTGTTTGCTGTTTATAAATGTAAACTGCTGGGCGTAGTTGACCACATGAGAAAGAGATTTCCCAATGACACTTTCAAAAGAATCCCATGGGAAAGAATTTAGCAACAATATGGAGAAGGGTCCCACCAAGGGATACCACTGTTAAATTTCAGAAGACTGCTAATTTAGTGCATCTGCAGCTAGTAAACCCATCAACTATAAGGTATGCTTGGGCACTAAACATGTTTTGCCTAAAATATCTGCAGACACCCGTAACTGAACATTTCTACTTTTAGAAAAATAGTCTTAACCATGCACAAACCCTGGATAAAGTATTCCTTTTTTTATTATAATATTTGTAAGTTACTGTGTACCTAGCCGGCCTATAACACAAAACTTTGCCCTACATCTGGTTCTTACAGGAGAGGAGAGTGGGTATCTACTTTAGCACTCTGAATGAGACAATGTAACAGTAGAAGCGGAGTTTTCACAAAATTAATTTTGATAAGAAAAACATAAAAGAAGATATCCATAAATCCAAACACTTAAATACAGACCCTTATAAACTATCTTAAGACAGGATAAAGTCCTTTTTCAGTAACTGCTGCCTAAAAAGTGAGAATCCTGAAGATACTTCATCCATTTGTCTTGACATAGAAGGCAGGCATGTCAATGTTCTCATGTTATAACTTTCAAAAAAAAAAAAAAAAATCCTACAGAGCCAACTGGTTAATAAATTACTAAACGCTATATCTACTAATCTTTACCTGTTAGTAGAAGTACAATTCTATAATAATAGCACCACTTTCCAAGAGTTGAAATCATTAACATGACTACTACATTTGAATTACAATACTGATTAATTATGTAATTTTCTCATCAGGGTAATCAGTCAAATTCGAGCACCAAAATTCCATGACTTTATGTAAACAAAACCATAACTAAGAAAGCATGAAGATAGCAACTAACCTGAGACTTGGACCATGAAAGATCGAGCACATCATCACTATGTCCTTGAAACGAACAAATGGGTTTATCCGAAAGTGCAAACACAATGTTGGGCACCACGATATGATCCAAGCTCAACGATTTCCTGCTAACAGATGTCCTCCCCCTTTTCTTCTTCTCCAAATGACTGTCCATAATCGGAGACAACGAATTTGGTTCGGGCGACCCATTGGGAACAAACGAGTAGTTAAGATTCACATCATCCTGTCTCTCCATTGACAACAGATCCCCTTTCCTCTCCGACTCCACGACCTGCCAAACATGGATGTCACAATCCTCACCAGCACTAGCAAGATACTTCCCATCCAAACTAAACTTAATACTCCAAATGGACCCATTGTGAGCTTGAATCTCCTGGCTCTTATACAGCCCTGAAAACTCTTTACAAGACTTCCCATATTGCCTAACTCTCACTCTCTCCGGTCCATGATACGAAACATCCTGACTATCATCCGTGGCCGAACTAGACCTCCTCCCACCACCACCACCGCCACCCCCCTTCTCCGACGAAGTATCCCTCTCGTCACTACTCCGTCTCTCCTTATACCCCGTTACCGAACTAGCCACATTCCTTATACTCTTAAACCAACCCCCTTTCTTCTTTATCTTCGCCGCAGCCGCCCCCATATTCGAATTGGAATTGGAATTGGAATCCAAACCATCCTTATTCCCATCCTCCACATTCTGCCGCCGCATCAATTCCTGAACGATCGGAGAATGCCCTAGACTCATCTGAAACTCCTCCATGGTCCATTGCCTTCCGGTCCCAACTTCCTTGACCTTATTCCACATCCCGTCTTCCCTAATCTCGTTCACCACAAACTCCTTCCCATTGTCAAGATTCTTTATCAAGCACACTTTCTCTCTTTCTTTTTCGCTCTTTTCGCAATCCAAACCCTCGTCGTCAATCTCCTCCTCCACCGCCGACTTCTTCCGAATCGCCGGGGGCTTATTCGGCGAAGACGACTTCGATTTCGATCCACCGCCACTAGTACTACAGTTACTAATACCGTTATTACCGTTACTATTATGTACAAAAGAAGAGGAAGAAGAAGAAGAAGAGGAGGAGGAGGAGGAATGAATTGAAAGAATTGGAGGAGGAGAAGATAAATCGTACGCACGATCGGTACCGTCTGATTTGGATCGGACGATTGTGGCGGCGGTTGCAGCGGAGGTGGTCGGGTCGGGTTGAGAGGCTAAATGATCGGAGGAAATGGATCGGGTGGTCCGAGACAAGGACGGGTCGTTGATGAGGCCCATTTGGCGGAGAAGGCGAGAGCGGCGTTCGGAGACGGAGGAGGGTTCGGAGATCCAGATATCGTAGTTGGACGAGAGGCCCATTGGGAATTTGGGCGCCCGGAACGACTTTCGGTGGAGGTCCGACCCATAATTAGGAGAAGAAACGGAAACGGCGTCGTTTTCGTTATCGGAATTGGAATTGGAATTGGAGCAGGAGCAAGAAGAGGAGGCGATTCGGTCGAGCGACTCGTAGAAACACTCGCTCTCGTCGCCGCCGTCGTCGTCGTTGTTATTGGTATTGTTGGTGTTGGTGTTGTTACTGTTGTTGGTATTGTTATTGTGGCGAGTTGTTTTGCTCATGGTTTAGTAGTGGTGGAATGTTAGGAGTGGTGGGCATTTCCCATTTCAATGGAGAAATGCCCGGGATGGATCGATATAATGGGTGAAGTCTATGTTTGGTTGTGAAACGCCGCCGTTTTTGTTGGTGGGTGGGAGTTCGTTCGTTCGATCTGTGAAAATTGTGGGTTTTGGGAAGTTGGAACTCAGATCCAATGAGAGAGAGAGAGAGAAACAAAATGGTTGGAGGATCCAAGTCCTATGCTGTGGGGAGTTGGGGTTTGAGCAATGTTTTTGTGTGTGTGTACAGTGAATACAGATACACCCACACCCACACAGAGAGAGAAAGAGAGAGAGAGTGTGTGTGTTTTGTTTTCCGTTTTTTGTTTTGTTTTCCCAATGGGAAAAATAGGGAAGGAAATGGAAAATGGATTACAAGAGGTGGGGGCGAAAGTAAGTAAGTAGGATTGGGTTTTGGAGTTGGAAGATTTTTTTTTTTATTTTGATTAATTGGTTAACTAACTCTTTTGAATTTATTGCTGTGTTGTTATAGGACATACCTTTTGGCTTTTCCAATCTTTTACCAACACTTGCTTTTTTTTTCTTTTTCTTTTTTCTTTTTTCGTTTTTTTTTTTTTTTTTTTTGGGGTTTTGTTTGGTATTTTTCTCAACCTACTCATTACCTCATTGGGATCCTATATATGTGGTTGCTATAATCTCTAGTTTTACCCAAAAAAGAAACATACTAATGGGTAATGTCCCCTCTTTTTTTTTACCCTTCTTTTTGATCTAGTGTATAAAGTGAAATTGCCACTAGTTTTAATTGTCAGAAACAATGGATCTAAGATTAAAAGAAGTAAAAATTTTAACATTTATGAAACTTCTTTTTTTTTAATTATTGTAAATGTGATTTGGAGAGAATTTCCTTTTTTTTTTTTGGGGGTGGAGATTTATCATTGGAGTATATTGTATTGATGAGCACTTGAGAATTAAGATTACATCAATTTAGATCAAATAAGCATGTGAGGGAAAGAGCATGAGATGTAAAGCATCAAGATAGTCAACTCTCTCTCTCTCTCTCTCTCTCTGTGTTAAAGATCAAATTCATCCCCGGAGCAATATTTGCTATTTTGACTTTGGCAATTAAAAAAATCGCTCTAAAAATTTGAACCCTTTGCAATTCAAGGCAAACCAAACATTAAATAGTTAACCTAGTATAGCTCAAAAATAATTTGAAATAGCGATCACGTTAGAATGATCTACCAATAAATAGAAAAAAGTAAATAAATATAAATATAGAAAAATAAGGAAGGATATCCTAAGTGAAGAGTTCATATCATAGTAGGACGGTAAGAACAAGATTTGTCTACCAAATCAGCACAAAAATTTACTTCTTTTAACTAGAGAGGGAGAGAGAGATGCCAAGATCAATTTTAAGATCAGAGTCTATAATAGAAAAGGTGAAGTTAAAGCATCTCCAGCAGACTAGCCAAATTTTTGTACTGATTGGAAGATGAACAGTGACATTTAACTTTTGCCTACCCACTTTTCAAATACAATTTTCAACAGACTCTCTATCCCATTCTCTATCTCATTTAAATATTATTTCTTCATTCATTGTTTATTCTTTTTTTAATCATCATTTATTCTTTTTTTTAACAACTATAATTTTCAATGAGAAGTGTTATGTTTACAACATTTTACGCAATACTTTTACAACAAAATTTATGTGGAAAGTTGTTACTAGTTCTAATTTGAACACACCACTGAAATTATTTTTTTACTCGCCAATATTAACTAATAACAATCTGTTACTTAAAATTTATTGTAAAAATATTGTGGTAGTATTTTTTAATTAGGATTTTTTATTTTTCATATTATTTTTCTTCCTTTCATTTCATTTTCTTCCACGTTTCATTTCTTTTTTTCTTTTTTCTTTTTCTTGTTTTTCTCCTCCGCACAATTGTCCAGCCCCCCTTCTTTTATTTTCTTTTTCACCTCAAGAACATTCCAGCATCTCACATTTGCTTCACATCAGAGAGAGAGAGAGAGAGAGAGAGATCAGCTTGGGCCTCCACCGCATCTCTAGCATCTCCACCGCCGCTCCAGCATCTCCACCGCCGCTCGTCGTCCTCCCCACCACCAGGCTGGGTCAGATCGGCTTGTTCTTTTTTCTTTTTCTTTTTTTTCATATATTGCTTGTTTTGATTCAACTTTATTTTAAGAATTGGATTTTGTTTTGTGTTTTGTGTCTGGATTAATGATTTTGCTCATGAACAGGTCTCTCTCTTTTCTCTTTTTTCTTTTTTTTTTTCTTTTATTTTTCTGATTTCATTTGGTTTATGAGAAAAAAAGAAGCAACGGCAACGAAGAGAATTAGAGAAAAAAAGAAATTCGGAGGAGAGAGAAAGAATTGATATAATAAGTAGCTGGTATAATTTTTTAATCCAAGAAATTCAATTGCTAATGAACAGTAGCTCATCAGACCTGATGAGCTATTGTTCATGAGCCAAAAAAAATTTGATGTATGGAGAGTCTGTTGGAGAGGTCATTTGTGGGTTCTCTCTACAATAGAGAAGATTTGGTGTATGAAGAGCCTATTGGAGATGCTCTTATGCTGATGCAAAAACATGAATAAGTTTAAGGTTTAAACCTTAAGTGTTTAACTGTTTTTTTTTTATTAAGGTCGAGTAATATATGTCTTTAAATCTTTGATGTTAATTATAATTTTGTATACTTTAGTACTAACTTGCTTTTTTTTTTTTTTTTTTTGGGAGAAACAAACAAACACAAAAGAGAGGGAAATAGTTTTGACATAAACAATTAGATTTTTTAAATATATAATCATGTTAATTTTTTAATTGGAGTTATAGTCATTAGTTACAACCAAATTTGTAAATTAACTTTGTAATTTCCTTTATTAGTAACGGTCTCAGATTTATTTTTGTAAAATTAATTATAAATCTGCAAATAAACCTTTCTATCATCATATCATGTATGACTGTGTATCATTGCCAAATATTTAGCAAGATAATAACTAGAAGTGGCTATTATTTTCTTCTAGATAAACACAACCCATTCATTAATAGAGGGATATTGAATTTGGATTCAAATCCCTCTTATTCAGTTTTTCAAAGATTTTCTATCACTTATTGCATGATATCATTACATAATATTTTCTTCTCAAAAAAAATATTAACAACCTTACTAAATAGTAACAATACCATGTTTTTAATCTGATATGACATATTGTGAGAGTTTGAGAAATAAGACTACTTGGAGGGTATATCTTTTACATCCCCAGTGTTAAATTGAGGGAAGGAAAGGAAACCTAGTTTTAATAATCAGAATGGGGTAGATTTGGAGTATTATTGATAGTATTGATGTTTGGTAACGGTTTCCTCTCTACATTCTAGTTGTACCATGCTCAAATTCAAACTAGCTCCATCAAGGGGGCCTTCCAAAATAATTTGCCTCTTTTAATGCCACAGATATCAACATATTACCTGTCAGTCAGGATAGGAAAGCACCATAAAGTAGTAGATTTTTTTTTTTTAAGATAATACAAAAGTATAATTTTTTTTTTAATTATTTATTTAGAAGAATAAAGAAGTAGATCTTAATAGCCCCAATATGAGGTTTTATAATGGAATAAAAAGAAAAGTTGAATCGGAAAACCCTAAAAGAAGCAAAAATCTAAATGTGGTTCAAGAATTATCATATATATATGTAGTTTCCTTTTTGACCAAACTACTATTTTGATCTTTAAGCTATTTATTAGAGTTCGATATCCTCCATAACCAGTCGAGTGTGAGTTGCCACACTATAATCTTTAATGTACTAAACATAATTCAATATGCCAAATGTCTTGTAACTTAACTGGTTCATGTTAGCACCTCTTGTGTTTTTTAATTGAGAAATTCAGAGTTCAAATCCTTTACTCGTAATTATTGAATTATAAAAAATAAATTACGATTGGATCCACCCAAAATTCAAAACAAAGTTGTTGTGAAAATATTGTGAGATATTATCGTGTTCATAAACTTTCTCAAATTATACATTTAACTTCGTTTTAAGTGGGTTCCAGTTAACTCAACTGGTAAAATTTCTAATAGTTGAATAAGAGATATGGGGTTCAATCTCCACCTACACCAAAAACTGATTGGTGTCTTGGTCTGATGATAAACTATCATCAGGAGCGGATGCCATAGGTCGAAACTCTATCTCAAAAAAAAAAAAAAAAAAAAACCTTCCTTTTAAGTTTTTGATCTAATATTATTAAGGATGAAAGGTAAACTACACGTTGATGAATCACTCTATTTAAAAACTGATTTTGCAAGAACCACTCAATTTTTAGAATTAAGGTAGGGTAACTATAACATCAAACTATTATTAGAACACTCAGAAATAGATTAACAATATCAAATATTCTTAGATGAAACTAAACTTCAGCACATAATTTAGAGACCAAAAATTGTGGTTTGTCAATTTTAAGGGGTTTTTATATAAATCACTATTAGACTTTGACATTGTTAGGAACCCATGGGTAGAACTCACCTTTAAATACCGACTTGCAAGAGAAGTGTGCCTAAGAGCTTATAAACATATAGTTAAACTTACACTTAATCCATGTGGGACATTAGGATTATAATATACCACCACGCTCCACAGCCGACGTCCACGACGGCTCACTTTAGCGACACTAACTCGATAGTAACCCTTTCTCTTTTTGGTGGCTCCACTCACCTATCAGTAATTTTAATCTAGCCTCTAGGTCACCCCCTCTAAGATCCGACCACAAAGTCACAACTCATTTGATCATATACTCAATGAGCTACGTCTAATTACTCGACATGGTGGTTGGCTCTGATACCAAATGTTAGGAACCCATGGGTAGAACTCACTCTTGAAAATCGACTTGCAATGGGAAGGTGCTCAAGAGCTTATAAACACATAGTTAAACTTACACTTAATCCATTTGAGACATTAAGATCATAACAGACATAATTGTCAATTTTGTTCTTAAACTTCTAATTTTAACAATTAAACCCTAGATATTAGGTGTGTGACAATTCAAATATGTTGTTAGAATTTTCCATGAAAACCATAAATTTGATTAACACAAAAATGATACTCACAGTAAAGCCTGAATGTCATATTTGTATTTTTTTTTTTGCTACAGTAAGTCAAGGGACATATGTCCCAATGAATTTGAACCTAGACCCTACTTAAAGAAGAGGGCTAGAGGTATCACTTAAGCTAAAAGTTTTGATGATAAATATTATTTCTTTTTTCTTGTAAGAAAAAAAATCAAATAGTAATTATATAGATCACAATCACATAATATAAAGATAGCCATTTTTCTTCTATATCCTTTATGTCTTATAAATTAAACCTAAAACCTCCTTATCGAATGAAGAGAGGTAGCATTCGATCTCAAGGGATTAGGTACAAGATACCATGATCTTGTAGACGGTAAGAAACAAAAAAGAGAAAGTTTTAAGGACACAATTTTTGTGCTATAAGTCCATAACTTTAATGTGATTAACTGTGAGTGTTGAAAAAAAAAAATTAGTGAGTTCATATGAAAGCGATAAAAAATCACTCACAAATGACCACATCAAAATTGTTACAAAAATTGTGGATGTGGAAATACTTTGCAAAAAGACGAAGTATGGAAGGGCTACCATTATTACCAACGGTGAATGTAATAGGAAATTTTACAGTTACCCTATTGTATTGGGCTTGAATTGAAAGAGGTAACATTTTTTTGGGCTATGCTAATGGCATAGCAGTACGGCCTATAATTCTGGCCGGCTACTTACAGTTCTCCTTACCCTTCACATGCTTCTCTAACCCATTACTGTTAATTGAAGGTGACACCCCGAAGCCTACTTTAACTGATTTTGAGACCATTCATTACTGTCTGCCAACCTCTCTCTATATATCTCTCTCTGTGTCGCTTGCTCTTTGTACTTCTACTAGGCTAAGTAGGTGGGTCTTATATATGAATCATGCACTCCAAATCCCAAGAAATTTGAATGGCCAAGATTCCGCTTATTTTATTTATTCCAATTACACAATCACATAAATCTTTTTTGGAGAAACAATCGAGAGCAATTTTATTCATATGCTAATAAATCGGATACAAAGAGACACATTACATCCAAACTAGGAAAGAAAACGAAAATTTTGCTCTCTTAAAATTAAAATGTGTGCTAAAACATTGTTTTACCTAGAAATATGACTAAAGAAATGGTTATGAAGAGAACCAACAACGGACATAATTCCTTTAACAAGGTGACTTATGGAAAAACATGGTAAAGTCTTTTATCGAAAAGAATTAATGACAAGCTCTAAGTCTCCTTCGAAGGTGGATTGATGAAGACCAATCTCATGGACAAACTGTGCAGCTTTCTAAGTAGTAAGAATCTCTAATGTAACTACTGAAGAATGTAATGGTATTTTTTCAGAGAGATCAATCATAACTTCACTCTTAGACTTTTGAATCACCACACCAACACCAACTTCATTAGAATCTTCATTGCAATTACAGAAAATTCACTTCTTCCTTTTTCTGTTTACTCTTGCTAAGAAAATCCACTTCAATATCTAGCACCAAAAAAGAAAAAAAAATTATGTGTTGTACCTTAAATTCTTTTATTAAATTCAATTATGTTGTTTATCAACCAATAAACCACATTGGTGAATTTAGTTATTCTTAAAAAGATAATATTATTTTTATTGCATTGGTCAATACAAAGATGTTGTTAAATTCGATTGGAGAGCTTTGTCTCATTGAGTATTTGACTAATGCACTTTCTTGTGTTCGAAGATCACAAAGTTGAATTTAATTAAAAATTTAATATATTGTAACTAAATTTTACAAAATCTTTCGCAATAATAACAAATTTTATATTTGATGGAGAAATTAGGTTAATTGGCAATTACAAGGTAAGACCATATAATTAGTTAATATTTTTATCCAACTTTTTGGTGAGGAGATGTAAACCTTTATTTTTATTTTTGAGATGTAACTTAAATTGTTGGCAACAAAAGATTTAAAAAAAAAAAAAAAAAAAAGAGTAAAAAGAACCAAAAGATTTGGCTGCAGTGTAAGGTCACAGTCGTTGGTAATTAGGACTAAATATAGGAAACTTAATGTAATAAGCCTAAGACCTAGGCTGGACTGATTTATCAAAATCCTAGCTAAATTGATACATCCCAAAATCAACGTCTTTTTCTGGGTTGACATTGTCGTTTGTAACTCCGACAAGAAGATCATCAAATAATTTTTGCAGCTCCGATAAGGTTAGATCAAAATAGATAAGTGCGTCTTCTTTGTCTTTTCTAGTTCAATGCCATCATTTACAGCTTCGCTAAGGTCAGATCACCATTTCTTTTTCTTGCTCCACACCCTAGTTTATTATTTATAGCTTTGGCAACCTCCCTCAGTTTCAAATTTTCAATTGCCTATTTTTGTTCCAATTTCTTCATGGAAATAAGTAACAATAAATAAATAAATAATATTTTTATTGTGAAAGGATAAAGAGTGGAATACATGGTCTATTTTAAAAATTACTAACTAGAGTAGAGAAAGAAGAGTGACATCTGAAAAAGGCATTTTAGCCAAAGATTATAATATACATGAACGTGAAAGTATATTGCCTCTTATGTGACAACAATAAAGTTTTAATTTCAAAATTTTTGAGTTCGGTTATGTATTCTTAACGTACTAGTTAGGATTGACTATCTCTTATACAAATGAACTAGGCTCAAGTTCCGCCTATACAAAAAATCAGTTAGTGTCTTTGCATAGATGACAAAGAGCAATTATAATTGAGTGACAAAAAAAAAAAAAAAAAAAAACCTAGACAATCAAGCTCCTATTTCCTAATGCCACTCGGTATAGCCTCTTGCCATTTCAATTGCAATCAAATTAAAAGAAAATTAATTATATAAATGAAGCCGTTTGGATTCGGTGTTTAACGCATTGCGTTTTCACGCTTTGCGTTTTCCTTTTTTTTTCTTTTTTTTTTTGGCAAGCGTTTAAGTTGAGAGTGCGGCTACTGTTCATGCACTGTTCATGAACAGTAGCCGCAAAGGTTGACTATTTCAAGGTGAACAGTGCATCTGTGCACTGTTCACGAACCCACAAATTCCACTTTTCAGTAACTTTTTCATTAAAAATGAGTCCCACGGCACTATTCATACATTTAAAAATTATTTTGCTACAGTGTTTTCAGTTTCAGTTTTCAGTTTCAGCAAAAATAAACTCAATCCAAACAGACCCAATATGCCCTTCGAAACAACAATTTTAGGATAGATCATCAAGATGTAATAAAAGGCTAAAAACTGTGGGTTTAAATTAGTTCAATCGTGGAATAAGGTGTAAAAATTCATATATCACTTACACCAAATAATGTCTTGTCCTAACGGTAAATTTATCATGGAATGTCATAGATTTAAATTTTATCTGAAAATGCAACTGAAATACTCTTGACTTCTTATTAAGCCTTCTCTCTGTCTCATGCCCCTTAATTTGCTACTAATATTTGGAATTTTGAATTAGAGATTTGATTGGTCAGTTTTTTATTTTAAGTGAGACACTATAACTTTTTTTTTTTTTGAAAAGAAAGTGAGACACTATAACTTAGGTGATACTTTAAAGTTTGAAGTGGGTATGTATAATTTATCCTTAAGTTAATCAAGGTCCAAAACCTAGCATACGGTTACTACCTCTTTATAGTTTAAACCTTGTGGGCAAGGTTTATTTTTAAGCATATATACCAGGGTTCAGGTTTCTTAACTTTTAATTGGCTATTTAATTAATTGTTAAACAAAAGGAAGTTGCTTATATAATAATAATCTCCAGCTAAAAAACGACTTTTGACCTGTTTGAAAAATGCATTACAACTCATTCTTACACAGCCAGGAAGGATCATTGTGGAGCTTAGAAAAAAAAAGAAAAAAGAAAAAAAGAAGAAGAGAGGGACGGTGGAGACGGTGACAACCTAAGACAAAGAGATCATATACTATATATATACCAGGTACGTGGTAAAAAATATGATTGTGATTTGTGAATGTGTTTGGGACAAACAAACATTGGGTCGGTTTTGTACTATTAGGCCATTTTTGTATTACAAAATTAGTGCAAATTTTGCATATGAAGCCAAAGTGCCAGGTGATTTTTATGGTGCTTTCATGAAGTTTCACCCTCATTTCTTTCGGTTTGATAGGAACTTGAAAGTTGGTTTTGATTCTTTTGAACGCCAACAACAGTTTTAGAACTAAGATGTGAAACTTTAGATTTTATATATATATATATATATATATATATATTTATATATATATATCTACGAGATTGGTTCAAGTTACACTTGGTGTAACTCTTGTAAAGTTACACATTTTTTACACAGTAGATTTCTAAAAAATCTAACTGTTAAAAAAATATCATTAAATGCTATTACTTTCCACCTCATTCCTAATTAATACTAACAATTTTTTTTCTCTCCTTATTTAATGTTTTATTATTTTTCACTTGATTAAAGGCACACGCCATTTTCAATAACCTAGAAACCGTACTAATCTACTAAAGAGCATCCCACCATGGCCAAACCTCCCATTTCATTGACAAGCAAGTGAAAGCTAAAACTTTTTTGTTTCCTCGGGTTTAATACTTATCTTTTCAGTAGAAAGATGGACTGTAGATTTCTAATGTATTGGAAAAATCTGGGCATAGAAACCATGTGAAAGATTTATGCAATACCTAGAGCCACCAAATCCACAAAAGACTACACGTGAAAAATACGAAAGATTAACAATTTAACACTTACCCAAAAGAAATTTTTCAAAGAAAAAGACAAATCTTAAAGATGAACCTAGTAGAGCAGATAGAGCAATAGTTTTCTAAGAAAATTTAGAGCTTCCTTTCGATAAAAACACAGCAAAAGAAAATTTTAAGTAAAGACTCAAGAAAAAAATAACGTCTTTTGTTTAGTTTTCTAAATTGACATTCAGACCAGATCTCCCTCACTCCATTGCCAAGTGACAGATGACTTATAACCAATAAAAAAGTTAAAATTTTTGGCCTTAGTTGGTTTTGGACTGATATCTAAAACTATATTATAATTTTGAATTAATTTAACAAGCTAATAAATTTAACATGTAGCTCCAATAAGTTGTGTGGGTCAATGCAGGAGAAGGAGGTGAGTTCAGAGAGGTTTAGACAGATATGTGAGAGAGAGAGAGACAATAGTAGAAGAAGAAGAATACGGATTAGGTGGAGAGAGTTTAATGACTCATTTGAAAAGTAGGTTGTTGAAAATGGCAAGTGTCCTTTAATCAAGTAAAAACAATAAATAAGGAGAGATACAAAAGTGGAAAGTAATAACATTTAATGATGTCTTTTTTAACCGTTGATCTTTTAGAAATCTATAATGTAAAAAATGTGTAACTTTATAAGAGTTACTCCTGGTGTAACTTGAATCCATCTTTATATATACAAAGTAATTAGATTGTGTTTATTGTAATTTCTTTTGATAGTGTTTATTATTTTTAAATACAAAGTAATTAGATTATATAAATAAATAAATATATATATATATATATCCATGAAACATAGTGTTTATTATTGATAAAGTTGTACGTGAATGGATTGACTTCTTCATAAATAGTTTGGCTTGATTATGGAAAAGCTTATTTATATTTGTTTATTTAGAAAATGAGCCAAGCTAAACCTTAAGCTTGACTATTAAACAAGTTTTGCTCCATACAATAACAAGTTCATGATGAGCAAACTCATGAGTATGATAATCGATAAGTATATATAATATTATATGTTTATATATATAGTCCATTTGTATAATAATTTTTGTCAAGACAAATCGGTGAAAATCAAATTTATAAGTTAATATATGAATATTATTTTATCTACTTAACTCAAATAATATAATTCCAATTATAATTTAGTTATTAATGATGAATATAGATTTGTGAAAAGATAAAAAAGATTTACTTAAAATGCTTACTATATATATATATATAGGGAAAAAAAATAGAAGTGAATCAATTAACTCGTGAATAAACTCAAACTTGTTCAATAGAAAAACAAACCAAGTATGAACATGTAATTTAATTTAGTGATAAACTCAAGCTCAATTATATTCAGATTAGAATTAAATGAACAAACTTGAATTTTAACATTGAATTCAATTCGTTTAAAATCTATATAAGGAATAAGTAGTTATAAGCATAAGGCTTAAAAACAATTTTGTATAAAATGTTTAAGCAATAAATAAATAAATATCTGTTTTTGTTTTTGTTTTTTTTTATAGGATATATATGTTTTTGTTATTATTGTTTTGTTGTCACATTTTGCATTATTTTTTTTTTAAGAATCATTTTGCATTATATTAAACTCCTGATTCTAGACTATTTGATTTTTTTTTTCCTTTAAATTTGTTGGAACACAATACTTTTACATGACATGGACCATTATCTCTTTGTTTTGTCTAAAATCTCAAAAAGCTATCGTATTTTTCATCATTTACTATTTGACGGTGTGGAACAGTGAACACATTACTTTTACATGACATGGACCATTATCTCTCTCTGCTTTGTCTAAAATCTCAAAAAGCTATCTTATTTTTCATCATTTACTATTTGACGGTGTAATTTTCCCAAATCATCCTGTTACAAATGCACATTTGGAATTAAACCTCCCATCCCACGTCAAAACATGGAAAAAGTGCATCCAGAATGTACGGGGAAAAGTGCCTCATACGTTCACCCACTTAGAAGCCAAAGAAACCTCAAAATATTCAACAACAACCAAAAAAAAAATCCATAAAACAAAATTTTTAACAAATTTAACACATATGTAGAGTGTAAGGATGATAGGCCCAGTAGTATATATTGGGTCGGGGGCCCGGTTCGAGGACACCTAGTAGTTCGAGGACGGGTAAACTTTGTTATAGAAGTCGACATTAATGAATAAAAGAAGGGATCTAGACATGATGGTCCAGGAAGGTGATCCGAGGAGAGATGCTTCTTCGGATAAGCAAAGCAGAGGTCAAAAAGTGCTGTCTGTCATCTAGAGCAACATTCTAAGAGTTTCTATTGATAAGGATGCACGTCATGGAGACATGAGAGCTATGAAATATTTAAGAGAAAACTGCTACTACCGCATTGAATACTTTGTAGCTAACTCTCTGGCCGCATTAATGAGAAAGTGATACCTGAACAGTAATTTTCAGCCTTACAGCTACTCCCTAAAGACTTCAAGAAAGTGCTGATAGGACAAGGATCAACACCACCAATCTAATTTACACGTGGAGGGTAGAGATGATAGAAGAAGATAGTATAAAATAGAAAGAAGACCCTAAGGAAAGGGGATCGGAGAATTGAAAGAAGAATACTGTAGTACTAAGAATTGAACTTGTAATCAAATTTAAAAGATATATATAAGAACTGATCTTCTCGGATTGTGTCGATGATGATTTTCTTTAGATAAAACTAGTCTATCTTTATTTTATTGTGATCTGAATCCATTATAATTGTTACCCAACTCATTAAAGTCTAATTTTCCAACTCACTCTTTACAAATTCATTGTATTGAGCTTTTTGGGCCTAGATCCTTTTACCTTTTGGGCTTAGGACTTAATTTGTGTCCTTACATAGAGGTAACGTGAGTTGCATGTAACATATTTTTCTAGTCAAGTTAACAGACCAATTAACTATAGGTTGTAAAATGAAGTACGAGTTATAGACTTATAATTTAAGATAATAATATTGCATTATGAAAGTTTAAAATGGTAAGTGTAATTACCTAGTATAAATACCCCCATCAACCAATCCCATTTAACTACAATATTAAGTTTTTTTTTGAATAAAGGAAAATCCACAATCGTTGTATAATCCTTGATGTTGCGAAAACTCTCTCTTGGATTTTGCCTTCTCTTCTATAGTGTTTGTGTTCTCTCCTTGACATCGTAAAAACCTAAACTAGAGAAGTCTCAATAGTTTGCAAAACTCATGCCTTTCCAAATCTAGCCTCTAAAACAATGCTATATACACAAAAAAAATTGACAATATTTTTTATTACAGTTGTGTTGACAAGTTTGTTCGTGTTCCGATATTTTCATATGAGGTTATCATTAATATAACTTTTTTATTTATCACTAATATATCAGACAATTGTTAGTTGACGTGACAAGTTTGTACGTGTTTTCATATGTACTATTAGTATCACTTTTTTTATTTATAAGTAATAACTACCACATAGGTGTCAAATTTTATTTTTGTGTCTATTAACTTTTTCACAGCATGGGTGAGTGACAAAGCAATGCTGGTGCCACAACTCGCCCATGTGGCGAGTTGTGGTTGGTGGAAGAGTGTCCCCACATGAACCCACCATCACCCATCCACCAACCACAACTCACCATATAGACAAGTTGTAGTACAAAATTATGTCACAAGTTGTGACACCAGCTTAATTCTGGATTACCATTTATAAAAGACCAAGCAACCAAGTCAGGTTGTTGACCCAAAATGGAATATAATAAATACTGCTTTTCTCTATAGAACCCTCAAGACTCAGACAAGACATCTACGTAAAAGCTAAAGCCTAAAGAATGGTGATGGTCTTGTCAAATTGGAGCAAAATGAAAGCTTTCTTTTATGTTTCGACATGGATGTCCAAAAGAAAAACAAAGCAAATTATGGAAAGGCCCCCCCAAGTGTCTCACACTCAGTTCTCCATTTCTTTTTATTATTATTATGCTTTCAACAAAACCATGATTATGATGAGCTTTCAGTTCTATTCTTAAAGGACCTCTCATGCTGCACACCAAGATTGAAACAAATTGACCTCTTTATTAAGACAAAATTTTTGGTAATGGCCCTTTTTATTTTATACTGCATGCATATATGGGTACAATTCAAGCTCAAAATTTTTTGGAGTACATGACTTGAAAAGAGGCATTTTAGAGTAAAAGTTTTGCAATGGTTTTGCCCAAAAAATAGTGAAGGAAAATAAAAGGCACTAATCAATTAGACTTATAACCCCGACCCCTTGAAATATGATTAGAGTGGAAATATGATTAGAGTATGCCATTTATTGGGTCTACCTTATTACTCTCATGTTTAAATGATCCATTATTTGAATCACTAGCACTATTTTTCACTACAACAACAACAACTACTAGTATTTATATTCTTATTCTTAATTATATTTTGATTTGCATTATATTGGGTAGGGTAGGGTCGTACTAGCTAGCTTAAAAATGGTTGGTGATAATTGTCAAAGTAAAGCTCAAAGAATGGTGGAGTTTTGTTTGTGGTTTTGAGAGGTGGGTTGGGAAAATCTTTGTGTTTGTTTAGCGGAGGGAAAATCTAAGAGGATAAAATAAATGATTTCCTGACCCACATTAACTTCAATCCCAATCAGGCTATCAACGTCATGAATGCCTTGTCAAAGGATTGGGACAAAAGGGTAATCTTAAGAGCAAATCAGTAGATGGCCCACATGGCCTTCAACCTCTGCCGTCCGATTGGATAACCCATTGAATTATTTAGGTGGTAGTCTTGTTAGTGGTTGGACTGGCGTACATACTAGAGCATCTTTTGATAATGGAAGTTTCACCTTCGAAGGAATAATGAGATGAATTTCAACCATTGGCTCTAGGAATATATTTTTGGGTAATTATTAAGAAATTTAAATGATATAAAATTTAATATAAAAAAACTTGAATATATCGATATTAGGAAAAAAAAAAAAAAGAACCTAATTACATGAAGTTTTATAATTCCTTCTACTAATAAAATTAAAAGACAAAAAAGGACTGGTGAGAGATAAAATAAGAACTAAAAATGCTGAGATTAGAGTAATAAAATAATAAAGTATCTAAAAATTGATGATAGATAAGAGTCAAATGGAGAGAGTGAAAGAGGTAGAGAGCAACATATAATACATGTTGCAACAATGAGCCGAGCCATTGAGGAAATAGAGCAGAGCTGCTGCAACTGCAAAGCCAAGGAGAGTAGAGCTACCAGCATTTCTGAGGGGAACTCATGGCTACATTACCTCTCTTGGTATCATTTTCTAGAAAAAAAAAATGAAATTATGAATATTTTTTATATAATGAGTTGAACGAGTTATGAATCTGAACTATTAGGAGTTTTTATTTTTTGTTTTTGAATGTGCTTTTTGTTGAATATTTTGTTAATTTGTTGTTATTTGGCCTAATCTTGTAGTTGTTTGGGCTGTGTTTGCTGTCATTTGGGTCAATTTTTTCTGTTGTTATTTGGGGTTATAATTTTTTGTTGTAGGGGTTATGGATTATGCTTGGTGAGCCAAGATTATTTTTGTGATTAATGCTAGGTACACAATAAATTGACACAACAATTTTATAACATTTCTTAATTAACTAACAATTGAAACAAAAACTGGGATAGCGCAAAAGCAAATTTAAGATTACAAGCAACAAAAATAGAAAATAATTATTCGTTTAAGTTAATTAAAATAATTAATTGTTTGGAAGTTTATTCAAAAAATATAATTGAATACTAAATTATATCAATCATAATAATTCACATTTTCTCTCTTTTTAATGACATATGATATAAACTAATCTTCAAATATATTGTACGTAATGAATATAGTCTAATAATTCTTAGTCTAATAATTTTTTTTAAAGATAATTTTAATGTATAGCGTCCGCTCCTAATGATAGCTCTTTATCATCAGACCAAGACACCAATCAGTTTTTGGTGTAAGCGGAGATTGAACTCCAGATTTCTTATTCAACTATCAAAAACTTTACCAGTTGAGCTAATTGGAACTTACCTTAGTTAGAGCACTATTATAATGCCTCCTTCTCATTTAATTTGTTAGCCCAATAATTTCTTCTTTGTCTGGGATTATAATATTATATAAACATTTCCACTATGGTTGATGGACAGAAAAATTATGGGCTTCATGCTTTAGCAGTAATATTCTACCCCACTCATTGTTGCATCCTTATTCTAGACACATATATGTGGCTGACAAGTTAAATGAGAATCATGGCTATATCTAATTCAGTTTAATCTTCTTCTTCTTCTTTTTTGAGAAGATAATTATGTAAGATCAACTATATAGAGACCATGATTTATGTCTAATCATTCCACACTCTAGAGATCAGCTAAATGAGTTATCAATTTTATTTTATTAGAAAAACTACTCTCCAATAGAAACGAGACACCCTTTTATATACGTATGAGACACCATATGCAAAAGTGTTTTATGAAGCTCTAAAAAATGTAAAAGCACTATTTTGGGAAGGACGTGTCTGTGTGCATTTTTTTAACAATTACATTACATCCCTTCTTGGATACCTTCCACTCACTTAGATTTCTATTTATATATAGTATTTTCATTGGTTTACATCATCTGAATTTCTTATAATACATAATATATACACTATTATTGGTAGTTTGCAGACTGTGTACTTATGAATGGGCTGGAAGGATTCAGTTGTTCTGTACATACATGCGTGAACCATAGAATCTGTTGTTCACGCATGTATTCAGAATAACTTAATCCCTCCACCACAATAGTTTTTTTTTTCCATTAAAAAAAAAAATATATATATATATATCTATATTCTTTTTTATTTGCAAATTAGTCTGAGACTTCAATAGTAGATTGGACCATATTTGCTCATGAAATCAGCAAATTTCAAACTTTCTTGTAAAAACAGCCTAGATTGTCCCCAAGTCCTGCTTCGTGTATCAATTTGTATCAAAACAATGTCATAAGCTCAAACACTTAACAAAATTATATTAACATACTATGTGGAATACACCCCACCACACAAAACTTTAATAGAGGTGACAACATACATTCTTTGTGGCCTATATACTTTGACAATCAGGTCAAAACACAGCCATTTCGTTTACAAATTATATTATAAAAAGAAAAAGAAAAAGAAAAAAGAAAAAGAAAAGCATAGTCACTTTCAAGTTTCAAAATACCCAAAAAAATAAAAACTTTCAATTATGTATTTATATTTGTTAGTGGTGTTTTAATTGACATTATATTCATGAAATGGAAGGGAACCCTCTTGCCAATAAGCCATTACCTACACATGCTATATGCTTTGCCTTCATGATGTCCACCATTATTGATAGATTAGTACAAATAAATCATTACAAAATTCAACACACAAAGAAAATAAAATTAATTTAAACAATTAAGAGACACCACGTGGCTTGATTCCCAACAGCCTGTTTGAGCTTGAAAAGGATTCTTTGTGGAAAATAGAACAGAGGCAAAAGGAGAAGAATTTTGAACTTAAAAGGTGATTTAACATGCTCCGGGATTTTATTAAATTTAAATTCCCATCATCTAACTGCCATGAGGTTCAATAAGTGTGTAGAATATTAATTTTAATTAAGCAAGTGACACTTAGTTTAATTTTTGGTTTCATGTATATTGCAAAATCAACATCTTCCAAGAAGCAACAAGTCTTGCTTTGCTGATGATGTGGCAGCTGATAATTGGCTAGTGAAGGATTATGCCTTAGTCTATTTAATTAGCTATCATTAGTAGGTTAATTAACAATGTGATCAAAATCTGATATACAGATATAATTGCCAAAGACCTGTTGGCACAGACAAATCATATTTTACAAGAACTAATTTTTTTTTTCTGAGTGGTTGATGTGGTGACAGTTCATTGGCTAATAATGAACCTAAGTGAACACGTTTGTTTATCGATCATGAAATGTCTTTGCTTAATTAACTGTAGGGCAATCTTGGTTTAAAAGGGATAGAGACTCATATAGAATGGAAGTATTAACATAAAATAATACGAAGCTAAAAGTATGTATCAGTATAGGAACATAAAAACACGTATTTCTGTAATGGTAGTTGCACTGAATGCAGCAATAAGAATTGTCATCATCATCTAATTAAGCGATAGGGTAGGGCCTCTGTTTTGGATATGGTTCAGGCTTGAACATGTAGAGTACATCAACATGTTGTCCTTCTCGCTAGGGACTAGTCTTAAGTTCCTCAATAAATATTTGGTTGAGGGGGCGGTGAGTTCCTTTATGTGCTCCATATGTTCAGTCTCTCACAGAGAGAGAGAGAGAGAGAGAGAGAGAGATTGTTTTCAATTGCATGTCTTGGTGCAAAGAAGCAAAAGAAAGTTAAGGTAGTAACATGCATATTAAAGTCAAACCATAAACATAACACAGAATCCTTCTATATATTCCCTTTAATTTTTATTAGTCAAAACCTTCAATTCTCGCATATACACATTATCTCTCTCTCTCTCTCTCTCACGTACTCATCTGTTACACGATTCAAGTGGTGACATAAAAGAGGCAAGAAATACCCAAAAAACCTAAGATTTAGTTCCAACTTGTCTATAATTTTCTCTTCTAAAATTAGATTGTCACAGTGACTTCACAATGACATTTTTTGTTGTACTATCCCCCAATAACCCTTGTGGTCAGATGGCACCTTCTATCGTCCTTATTTAAGAGGGGCACTTAAATGTAGGGGAAAAATTGTACTATTCAAACTACTTGATAGATCTCAAAAAAAGAAAAAAACCCCTAGTTGATGTCAATTTGTGTCAAAAGTTGTCATTGTTCATTACCGGCATAAGAACCCTTTTCTGGCAATGTTTTAGCCTTGAACAATTCCTGTTGATGTGACAAAAGCACCTCTATAATTATTGATTAACCCAAAGAAAATTGTTTGTCTTCTTGAGTAAGACTAAGAAATCCCAAGGAATAGAACAATGGCTCGATCGATGATCCTGACTTGTGATGTGAAGGTTATTATTTCAAATTTTCCATTTTCCTCCCCATCATTTGGTCCTTTAAAATTGGATGAAATACAAAATAGATAATGTTTTTCATAAAAAAAAGTGCAAAATTAGCCCTACATCCCATTATGCATCATTATTCAAAATTTTATAAATTGCTACACTATCATCTATTTTTAAATGATGAATGTATCTTACGTATATGTTTGGAGGAGTGCAACTAATGCACCAATAAGAAAGAATGAGTTGATCAAACGGGAACAAAAAAAAGATAAAAGAAGGCTAAAATTCTTATTAATTGAAGTAATAAAAAATGACATAGCAATTAAGGGAGTAACAAAGAGTATGATTGAGATAAAGTAGAAATGAGAAAAAGAAAAAAAAAACTTATGACTGACCCTAACTAACTTGTTGAGAATCCATAGTCAACCCCAAAATTTTGGGACTAAAGCTTTGTTTTTTGTTGTTGTTGTTGTTCTCTCTCTCTCTCTCTCTCTCTCTCTCTCTAGTGTTGTGTGTATAAAAATTATATTATTTTAATATAATATATTGTAAAATGAAAAATGAGATATAGCTTAAATTGTAAAATAGATAAAATAACTTTTTGATGAGCTAAATAATTTTTTTAGCATAATCAAATAGGAATGCTGTAACCAAAAAAAATGTTCAAGAATTAAATTTTTATTATGACTTCTATATGTTTTTGGATTGGACAAAGTTTGGTTAAAAGTTTAGTCGTAGCCATTAGTTATAACTCTTACTAAAAAAATTAATATGATTACATATTTTGAAAATCTTATTGTTAGATTGCATGTTCTTTATATCCTTAACACATATGTGAAATTTCATTTCAATAAAATATTTTTTATTTTTCGATTTATAAACTTATTGTTTATGTATAATTTTAGACTACAAAAATTTGAAATTTAAACATTTAATTGATGACATAATTATTGATCTTTGATCTTTTAAAATTTTGTAAATATAGAAAATATAAGAAGAAAATATAATCTAATTTAATAATGAATTTAACAAAATTCATATTTAATAAAAAAAATTTAGGTAGAGTTGTAAGTTTGTAGCCAAGTCTTTTCCATTCGACTATTTGAATTTTCGAAAGCTAATTGGATTTACACAATTAATGCTCCGTAGAATAGTACATAAAGGGTGTGGCTTGTGTCCAGTAGAAGTTTCCATTGGACACGTTGGATGGTGGACACGTGTTCGAATCCAGACGTGTCCAGTAGAAATTTCCACTGGACACAAGCCGTGTCCGTACATAAACCCCTCATTTATGTTCGTTGTACAAAATTTTTCATGATTTGAGGTTTGAACTTGATATGACAACATGGAAGTCACCATTTACAACCAAACCAATGTACACCACAGCCTCCAAAGAAAAATACCTATCACCACAGATATCCAAACTGGATGGATGAATTTTGTAATAAAGAAAGGCCCATTGCGAATACAATTGAAAGCTCAGGGCATGTGGCAGCTATAATCAAGCCTTGAAAGACATTTTCTAGGTTGTTTGCATGTGCACTGTACTATTTCCAATTAAATAAAAAGATTGAAAAAAAAAAGACAGAGAAGAAGACACACAACAGAAACATAATGCAGAGGTTGGGGCCTTTTTGACAATTTTAGAAGAACAACTGAAAATTTTTGTTCTCATCAAACCATAATGTCTTTGTTTGACATGAACAAAGCATCAATCATGTCTCAATAATTTTTGTATAGTTGTGAAACCATGATTGTATTACAGTGTAGTTGGTTAATTTAAGGTGCGGGGAATAATTGATGACAAAAACAAAAAAAAATTGATACAGGAATTTCAAGCAACTAAGCTGGCAAGATCTAGGAATGAAGACGATCTGATTAAAAATTTAACTATGCATTTTCTAGATGAAAAATGTTAGCAACTCCAAAAGTGGGAATTTGGGAACATTCAAAATGTAAGTTATATTCAAGTGTAACCGAACACGAGAGTAAGAAAATGTGATATGGCCAATTATTAATACTCAAAATTTTCATAGTAAAAAAAAAAACCCTCAACATTACCCTAAGAGCTAGAAGCTGACATGTTGTGTCAAAGTGGTTATTATTGTGGAGAGTCTATAGACTCAAAAAATTTCACAATGACTAAAATGGTAGATTATTAGTGTTAGGTAAAAAAAATAATATTAGTTATAAACTCAGATAAAAATTAGTAAAACTTATCAATTCAACTGTTGCAAAAAAAATTGTGTATCTTTTTTGTATTTGTAGCATTGCTCATATTTGTGTTGAAGAGTTTTATGCCAATGCGGGCTGTAGGTAAAACATTGGGACTTTCATATACCAAAGGGTCTCAAGAAGCTTCTAAAATAGATAAAGATTGCACTCCATGGAATTTCAAAGTTGAAACAATGGAAAAGTGTTCATGTGAAACATGTTTGTTTTATACTTGGGTTTAAAAATTGTTTTCCCCCAAATAAAGTTAGTAGGTCCTATATTGCACATTATCATCATGGAATTGATTGAGACACAACCACATTACACGGCATAATCAGATAAAAGTGCACGACCCAAATTATATAGAAATATGAGCAAAATTTGAAACGTAAAGTAGGATAGTTTATATAGAAGATTACCACTTAATAATTAAAATGAGAGCTTTTTGTTTACATGACAAAAAGTTCCACTTGGGGCTTGCATGTGGAGATTGCTTGATTCGACAATTAACACAATAAAGGAGTCGTCCTCAAGCTGTACTAGTCAAACCACTTGGATGATAATAGTTAAGACTAAAGAGAGAATTCCCCAAAGTTGATTCTTAAACAATCACTAAATTCAAGTTCAACCAATCATTATAGATGTTCTTTTCATTAGCAAAACACCCATATAATGGTTTCATGATAATAGAGCCAATTGATAATGGGGTGACCCCCCCAATGAAATGTAGGGTTGGCCTTGTTTTGAAGAATTTGCTTTTCTTGATGTTCTTTTTGGTTGTGTTATGTTTTTCTTTTGTTTTTGTTTATGTTTTTTAAGAAAATCATCTTTGATGGTGGAGGGTTTGATGTGGACTAACTATTTATTAATAAAAAAATAACATATACAAGACAAAAATACATATAAATGCATTTATTTATTTATTACATTAACAGTTGAGGGTGGGAGAATTTAAACTCTAAATGTCTTCGTTGGAAATATCAAATCCAAAATGTGTACTAGTTGAACAACAAAGTTCATGGCAAAAATAATACTTAAGTAAGTTACGGATCGAATTTTTTGGTAACAAGTTATGGATAAAATTAAGACCTTTAAAAGTATCATAATTAGATTGAGACCAAATTTTATGAAACCAAAATTATTATTTTAGTCTTTCTTCCTTATTTTACTTGGGACGAAAATCACTCATCACAAAGACGATACAAGTAAATCAAGAAGAGAGTAAAACTACATTTTACTTATTAATGGTTAAATGACATAATATTATAATGAAAGTTTAAGTAATTAATACATCATTAACAGGTT
The DNA here is from genome assembly GCA_030021035.2 of Notholithocarpus densiflorus. Taxonomy (NCBI): domain Eukaryota; kingdom Viridiplantae; phylum Streptophyta; class Magnoliopsida; order Fagales; family Fagaceae; genus Notholithocarpus; species Notholithocarpus densiflorus. The sequence goes on along the minus strand of JARYZH020011361.1, from coordinate 689,833 downwards.
CCATTAGCCTTGCGGTAAACATGATGTGCAAATACCGTCCATAACTCCATGATCTACCCATCAGCTCCCTGCAATCCACAAGGACCAGAACAAGAGTAGAAAGAGCACAAATATAGAATTCGAGGTGGTTACTAAAAAAATAACCAAAGAAAAATCATATTATAGAATAATCATTCTATAACCCGTATTCAATACCATGGATAATACTTGGTAAACAGTACATAACTTAATCGAGTTATTTGTAGTGGAGCTTATTGTGGGTTCTTGTTTTGGATGGTACCTAGGCACAAAGATGACAAAGGATCCTAGGCCTCCAAAGATGGATAATTGATTGTTGGTTGGACTGGGTCCGGTTCTCCGCGGCCTATTGGAGTCGTTATATGAACCGGTTTGTGCGCAAGTCACATAAAGTTCCACAAGGCAAAAAATGCGATTTTCTCCTAAGTGATAAAATATCATTGTAAGTGTTTTAATGTCGTAAAATGACCTTTTACTCTTATGAAATGAGTAAAATAATTATTCATAATGTTCATAATGAGAAGGAGATTAAAATAGAATATTTAAGGCTTATATTTTATTGTGTAAACATTTAAAAGAGTTCATTCACTTGGTTCCTCCATGACGATTCATTGGGAAAGATGTTGCAGTGGTTCTTCCACCAGCGGTTCCCAAGATATGGGAAAGATGTTGCAATGGTTCCTCCACTAGTAGTTCCCAGGACATGGGTTCGTGGTTCTTAGAACCATGGGGCCTTTAATCTGGGAACTCGAAATGCTGGTTCCTTGAACGATAGGATCTTTCTCCATGCTTACTATGCAATGAATTCTTGTCCTTTCCCTTTACCTCTGTAGGTCCTGCATAAGAACAACTATACAATACACATATCTCCAAATAATTTTTAGTTCCTCAAGTTAGGATATACCTTCTAAAGCATATACATATATGTAAATGAACTTCATATAAATGAGTTAGCCACAAGGTCCTTGGCCCCAATTCTCACAGACTTAGTACTTTTGCACAAGATTTGTGAGATTTTGAACTCAAGTCCAAGTAGCTTTGCTTGGACATTACCTTCTAATGCAGTTAAGTGAGGAGGATTTTGTGGGAGAGAGTGATATCTGATGTGTGCATGTTTTTGCATATGTTTCTTTAGAGGTTAAGTGATATTTTGAATGATCTCAAAGATATGGGACGAAGTCCTCCTCCTTGGTTCTCTTGTTTTGTTCTTTTTCTCTCCTCTCTCCCTTGCTGAACTCTTAAAAATCTAAGAATTATTCTTTTGAACCTCTAGCCCCCCCTTTCTACTATGCGTTGGTGTTTCTTTTATAGTGGATATGGTTTGGGACCCCCAGGTGAGGACGTCCTTGGTTTACTGAGTAAAACCATGTCATTTGACAGGAATCTGAAGGAGTTCCTTGAGCATAGTTTTAGCTTAGTTTGGAAATTATAACTTAAAAGAGTATTTGACTTTAGTTACAAATGGAAGATGCCAACCTAGAAAGTCAAAGGAATAGGTAAGATATTCAATGTAATGGGTGACAGCTTTGATTGGTAAGGACAACTAAGAGGAAGTTGTGGGGAGATGCTATGTACATGGAGGAACTGAATTAGACCTTTGGTTCATGCATTCCAAGTAAATACATTAACTAAGGGAAAACTTCAAGATCCTCATTTCACCAAAAATCACTCCCCTACCGACCAAACCACTTCTCCCTTACTACCAATTTGAGATCCCATGGGCTTGGACCATGAGTTACAAAGATGATACCTGGTTTGTTGGGTACTTGATGGCTTTTCCTGGGGATCTGAATATACATCTTGGCTTTCCCATGTGTCAGCCAAGGTCCTCTTCTCAAGGTTTTAAAAGGACATATCAAGGTCTTGGGGCCTTGATGTTGACTCTTCTTGGTTTGACATTTTTCTAGAAATGACATAGATTTCTCCTTGCAATGGGTGAGCTTGGAAAGCCTTTGAACATCCTCCAATTTGCTGCATTTCTTTTGCCCTGACCGAGATCCCTCGGTTCCTACGTCAGGTACTAAACTCGAGGACACCACTTGTCCCTTTCACTTCTCTCTGTCTCTTGATTTCAACAGGACATCTAACGAATCTTTCATTCTTTCAAGGATACATGTGAGTGGCTTGTTCCCATACTATCTTCTAGGTCGCCCATGTCCTCCTCAGGATCTTCTAGACTGTCCACATCCTTCTCAGGATTTTCTAGGGTTTCTCTCAAAGGATCCGCTTCCTGGATGATGGAGATCCCGCTCGTGGCCTAAGTCTGGGTCCTCTTCTTTTTTTACCTTTTTCTTTCTTTTTCCTTCTTTTTGGGCCTTTGGGCCTTCATGGTCATTCTTAACTTCATGAACTAGGCCTTCTTTTGTTAAGACCCATGATCTTTTCTTGCATTTCATGGAATGGGCTTCCTTGTCACATTTTGGTCCTCAACACCCATATGCATAGAAAAACTTATAATCCAATTTACTTTCTTTGTTTTTACAAGACCTCTTGCCCTAGCCCTACCTAGATTTTCTATTACACTTCTATCAATATTAAGTTTTTTTTTTTATAAAAAAAAAAATTTGAGTTTTTTAAAATAAACCGGTTTTTAGTTTTCTGTCACATGTTTAGCATAAAAAGTAAAAAAAAAAAAAAAATCTTTTGATAAATGTTATGCAATCAACTATAAAATATAAGATACCTAAACAGATAATAATTAAAGTTATTTCTTTCATACAAGAACTGATTTTGGTTTGAGTTGGAAAAAAGTACAGCTTTTATACAATAAAATAAGAGTGATGCTAGGACTATAACTTTTATAACAATTTTTGTCACAATTTGCTCACGTGACAAATCGTGAGTAGTAGAATTGTGAACCCACCACTAAACTTTATCACTAACGACTTACACCACGAGCAAAGTTGTGACAAAGGTTATAATTCTAATACTTTCATGAAATAATGTAAAATAATAAACGGTTACTTTCACCTTCCAACCCATCATCAAAAAGATTCTAGCAAAAAATAAAGGAGAGTGTCAAATTGATAAGATAGTCCATACTCCATACATCCCCTATTCTATTGAAGCAGTCATGTTATTAGCAGTTAGCACATAATAATAATAATAATAATAATAATAATAATAATAATGCAGATGATTTTTTTGGAGATAGAGGATCTGATATGTGATCCTATGAATCTTTACAAATTGGCAGCTTTATGAGTTATCCTATGAGTTAAAAAAAGAGTATGCTACAGAACTTTTCTCAACTTTTTTTTTTGCTAAACAAAAAAAAAAGTTGAGACTTTAAATGCCCAGTACAATTATAGCAATCAAATCAAGTATCAACGACAATTTAGGCCAAGATGGTACAGCTTCAATTTTGTGAAAAAAGTAGTTTGGTACGGTTCTGATTTGCTGCCAGCATCACGGGAATAGTGAATTGTCTTTGTTTTGTGATGTCAATTCTTTGGCACTTAACTTGTAGATATCAACGTGACATTTCACAAGATGGGCATATATATTTAGATCACTATAGGTATGAAGGTTTTGTTTCTTTTTTTAGTATCATTTCCTGTTTCAATTGAATAAATTTTAAGAAATAGTATATTTTTATTTATTTTTACCTTATTTCTCTGTTAAATAAAATAAACTTTACTGTTTAGAATTTATATTTTGAGTAAAGTTTAAGATATTATTATATATTTTTTACTATATATATCTTTTAAATAAAATAAACTTTACTGTTTAGAATTTATATTTTGATTTGAGTTACGCAGAATAAAAATAGTTACTCGTTATGTTTTTTTTTTTTTTTTTTTTTGATAAATACTCATTATGTGTCTCTTGTTCTTTTGTTCTTTTTTATTTTTATTTTTTTGATAAGGTTCTTTTGTTATTGGACATTGGTTTGTTGAGATCTTATTGTGAAAGTCTCTATATGACAAGCAAATGTGAAACACTGTAGGACTTATAGGTGTGTGTATTCCATACTAAAGCATAGGCTTTAGCTATTAACTTTTTTTTTTTGGAGAAAGACAGGACTGAAACACACACACACAGAGAGTGGGAACCCGGGTTTAATATCTCACAACATACAAAAGTCGGTAACTCTTGAATGTTGTGTGAAGGCTATTAACTATTAACTAGTTCAGCTAAATTGTTTCTATCCTACATTAATGTAGGAAAGCTATGTTACATACACATACATAGCTAGTCTAGTGGCTTATATCCAATTAGTCAAATCAAATGTCTTGTATAAACCAAAATTTATCTATTGGTAAGGTTTGGTTTTAGTGCATCTGAGTCGATGCGATTTAAATACGTAGTAAAAATTAGACATGTGTTTGCATTATGTCAGTTCTGATATAATGTACTGGAATCAATACAGTGCATTAGAGCCGACATAATGCAAAAACTTGTGCTGAGTCCCTCCATTTTATTATCAGCAAACCTTCTCATGCTTGGATTTTGACACCATTGTAATCGAAGATATGCTCAGTGAAGGGCTATGACTAGAAGAAAATGAACACCAATTTAAAGATTGGTTATTTCACAAGAAAAGGAATTATTCAAAAATTTCCCTGATAAAATACAACATATAAATTATTATAGTGCCACTGTTGTCACATCTGTTTTTGGAAGTGGATTACTGAATGTGCCATGGGAATATCCCATTGAAGAAAAAGTGTTGCCTTCTAATTTGTTTAGGCTAATCCTTGGTACTTGTTCAAGAAAGCATTGTTTTATGATTGGAAGTTCCCAATGGGAACAGATTCTGGACTATATTCTAAAATATCATGGATTTAGCTGTAAATGTAAGTCATATCGATGTTCAGTCTTTAACATCTACCATTAGACATATAGCTTAACATCTTTCTTATATGTTTTTGGTTTCTGGTACTGATTTTTTTAAAACTAGAAGTCCATTGTACTTTATAGGCACATAATAAGAGGTAAACACTCTCTACCCTTTGACCCTCTTCAAAATTCAATCTCAAATTTCTTATTCCATATTAAAATGCTTTGCTAATTGAGTCATTTGGCACCTACTATTGATGTGAAGTTAGATAATTTAATTTGTGTTTGGTAGTGATGTTGGTCTTCACAAGTGGGTGTGTTTTGGGCCAATGCAGAGACTGCAGGCAGAGAAGTTTGTCTTCAATCAAAGTTATTTGTAATTTGGGCCTTTGCAGAGACCGAAAGTCTGAGGAATATGGGCCTCTTAAATACTAGGTTTTTCCATTAGTAGTAGGCAAAACCGAACAAAAAATAATTATAAAGAAATTAAAAAAAAAAAAACAATTGTGTGCTGAGCTTGCAAACCATGGGCATAGTCTTAGCAGATATTCAAGAAATCTATGGAAATCATTTATTTATTTATTTTTGAAAATCAAATCTATGGAAATCTAATTAAAGCTTTATTTGTTTGTCCCTTTTATTGGTCTGACCTTCTAAGGTCAGATTAATATTTGAAGCAAATTTTCCACGTTTGACTCTTGACTGCAGGGACAAACTTGCCCCATTTTTCTTTATTTTCAAGCTGTGATGATCACTAACAAGAAATGAAAGTCATTGAAGCGACTTTAAAGAAATGATAAAGATATAATTAAATGCAAACGGTGGCAATGGCATCATTTCAACTACGATCCTGTACAATATTTATATTGCGATTTGCAAGGTTTTTCTTTGCATGTCCTGATCAAATTCCATATTTATTATTTTATTTATTAGGTAAAAAAACAGAATATTATATCTATAATGCAATTAAAAATACCCAGTTTTAAAATTGAGGCCCGAGTGATAATAATCAGACATCATCAATTTAAAATTTACCATTTTCAACAAAAATAATACACAACACATGTTTTGCTCGGAAATAAAAAAGAAAATGGTAAATTCCACAAACCTACCCTGAGGTTTGTGATAATATCTAACTAGGTCCAAAACAATTTAAAACCTACTAATTTCATCCTCAAAAGACCATTTTGTCCCTAATTTTTATTATCTCTTCTTTCTCTCTCCTGTCTTGTTACTCTCCCTCTCTCTCAACTCTCTTCTCTAAGTTCTCTTTCTTAGAACTCTCTCTCTAACCAGTGAAACCCATGAGTTTTGGTCACCGGAAACACCACCCAGCAAAGGACTTCCCGATTCCCATCGTAGGTTTGAGTCGTTTGATGCCATCAGTGCTATTTAACGGACTCTCGTCCCTCTCAGATTAGAACCCACGCGATGGTGATGGTGCTTCAATCTGGATCTTGCCAACAACAGCCCAAACACCGTTAGTTTCTATTCTTTCTCTCTCTTCTGTCTGGTCCCAGATCCCTCTCTCTCTCAAACTCTCTCTTCTGCTCTCAAACTATTCTCTCAAATATCTCTATCTAATAGAACCATGGTCATCGGTGAAACCCATAAGCTCAGTCATCAGTGTCAGCAACACCACCATGCAAGGGTCTTCTCAATTCTCACCAAGTTTGATGCCATTAACGGACTCTCACCCCTCTTTCTCTTATCAGAACCCATGCAGTGGTGGTGATGGTTCTTCGATCTAGATCTCTCCATTGTCTTTGCAGCGGCGGTGTGGATCTCAGCATGGGCTTTAGATTTCAAATTTGGGCAGTGTTCTTCAAGGGATGATGACCCCATTCTCGTGGTGTTTTTTTTTTTTTTTTTTTTTTTTTTTTTTTTTTCTGATTTCTATTCTGATGTTTATAGTGGGGGTCTTGGGTGGTTTTGTATTGATTTCCTATGTTGTGTTTGGTTGGGATTTTTTCTGGTTTTTGGGGATTTTTGTTGGGTTTTTCTGGAGATTTCAATGGGGTTTCAAGCGGATTAATGGGTTTTGAAAGAGTGATTTTTATGTGCTTTTTTGTAGCATTTTCAGGGGACCTTCAATGGGATTTTGGTAATGTTTTTATGGATTCAGAGATTTGGGTTGGGTATTTTCGGTTAGAGAGAGGTTTGAGAATGAGAGAGACGAGAGAGAATAGAGAGTTTGTATGTTTAGGGGCAAAGTTGTCTTTTTAGGACCAAATTGGTGGGTTTTAAAATGTTTTGGACCTAGCTGGTATTATCACAAACCTCAGGGTAGGTTTGTGGAATTTACCCAAAAGAAAATAACATACCCTTGTACATGCTAGTATTAAATGGTTAGCTATGCTAGTTGTATGCACTATGCACTCACCTTTTTCTCAAAAAAAAAAAAAAAAATCTCTCTCTCTCTCTCTCTCTCTATATATATATATATATATATGGGTCCGGTTAATGTATGCTCAAGAGCACACATTATTCATCCATTTTGAGAAAGTTTTTATGAGAAATTGAAAAAGCTGCCAAAACAGTTAATTACTTTTTCGTTTTTCCATAAACAGTTTCCTAAAATGGTTTACTAATGTATACTCTAAGGGCACACGTTAGTAAATCCCTATATATATATATATTTGGATTATATTTTTTTTATCACTAGGAGAAAGATTATCTATATTTTTTATAGCTTGGGATTGCTAGTTTGTTCCATTAGAACTTACTATTTTTTTTCACTACTATTGGAACTATAATTTTGATCCATGTTTCAGTACTGTGACTTTTTACTTTGTACTCCTTTTTTGGGTAACCTGGGGGTAGGGGTGGCAAATGGGTGGGTTGAGTTATAAATAGACTGGGTCATAAATGGATTGGGTGTGTAATTACCACATTTATCCATTTATAACCCATTTATATATAAATTAATTACCCATTTCCCACCCAACCCATTTAATTAGTAACCCACCCATTTAACCCAATATGACCCAAATACTTCTAAAACTACTTGAATACCCTCTTGACCTCCAAAATTACCAAATACCATTAAATACCCAAAATGACCCAAATATCCCTACACTTCCAAAATTACTAAGGGGTTGTTTGGATTTCATGTTTTCCATCACCCATCACTTTGTTTTCATCACCCATAACTCAAAATTGGTGGGTCCCACAGCAGAAGGGTGTGTTTGGATTTGTGTTTTAGTTTTTGTTTCCATCACTCAATTCTCTAATTTTTGAGTGATGAGTTATGGAAACTGAAAACACATTTTGGGTGTTTTCAAGTTATGGAAACTGAGTTTCCATGGCATTTTGGTAAATACACACACATTTGAGGGACCCACGGTCAGACCTTTTGCTCTCTCCAGCGCGTTGTCTTCTTCTTCTTCTTTTTTTCTTTTTTTTTTTTTCTTTCACGTTGGGTCTGAGCTTGTATATTCTAAATTTGTGTTGCTGGTTAAGAGTGATCCTGTGATTCATACATTGCTTCCTTTGTCACCGAAAGGAGTAGTTTGTGATGTGAATGGGAATTGTGTTGATGCCATGGAGGATGAGTTCTAGGCTTGGTTTCTTTTGTTTTTTGTTTTTTTTTTTGTTTTTTCCATTCCTTTTCACTGGGTTTCTGGGCTTGGGTTCTTTTTTTTTTTTTTTTTTCCTTCTTTTTCTTTCTTTCTTTCTTCACTGCTATGGTGGCCATTCTTTTGCTTTGAATTTTGAATTTATATCAAACCCAATTGGTGGCCTAATCACCCAAATAAGTGGAGGCTTCAATGAGGTGGATGAAGAGATGGTAGGGAAGGATGTTGGTGTTCTCAGTGTCCAGAGGCAGGCCGTGGTCGTAGTTGGAGAAAGGGATTTCAAGGAGACGAATGGAGGAGTTTGCAGGGAGTGTGGACCTGAGGTTCTTGATGTTGAGAGGGGTGTTGACAAAGGTTATTGTGTAGTTCTTTCTTTGGGTCTACATGGGTTGTATGGTCTGAGGAGGGGGCGGGTAGGATGGCAGATGGTAGGAATAAGGTGGGTTAGACAGTGGGGCCTGCATATTGGGGTTTTTGTAATTGAAAACCATGACCGGGTTAAGGTGCCAAACAAGGGTAGGTGATTTTTGGGATATTTTGAGTGATGGGAAATGAGTGATGGGGTGATGAGTAAGGAGTGATGATATTTGAGTGATGAGTGAGGAGTTATATGTTTTTTTAATCCAAACAGCCCCTATTATACCCTTGGACATCCAAAAATATGCTCAAAAACCACTAAAATGACCAAAATACCCCCAAAATCTCTAAAATGTCCAAAATACCTCCTGAACCTAAAAAATAACCAAAATACCCCTAAAACTTAAAAACTACCAAAATACCCTTAAAACCTAAAAAAATGACCAAAATACCCCCGAAACCCATAAAATGACAAAAATGCCCCTAAAACCTATAAGATGATAAAAATACACCCTAAACCTAAAAAATAAAATGACCAAAATACCCCAAAACCTTTAAAATGACCAAAATACACCCAAAACCTCTAAAATAACTAAAAATAACCTAAAACCTCCAAAATTACCAAAAATACCCCGAAACCTATAAAACGATCAAAATAGCCCTGAACCTCTAAAACAACCAAAATACCCCTCAAAATATTTAAAATGAGCAAAATACCCTTGAAACCTTTAAAATGACGAAAATACCCCTAAACCTGCAAGATGACCAAAATACACATGAAATATCTAAAATTACCAAAATAGAGTTTTGGTGTATTTTGGATGTTTTGAGGGTATTTTTGACAAATTAAAGGTTCTAAGAGTATTTCAGTCATTTTATAGGTTTCGAGGGAATTTCAGTCATTTTTTAGGTTTTGAGGTTATTTTTTAGATTCTAAGTGTATTTCAGCCATTTTCTTAAGTTAGGAGGGTTTTTCTTATCATTTCTTAGGTTTTAGGGGTATTTTGGTAATTTTCAGATTTTGGGGCTAATTCGGTAATTTTCTAGGTTTCAAAGATATTTTGGTATTTTTTAGGTTTTGGGAGTATTTCTGTCATTTTTTAGGTTTTGGGAGTATTTTGGTCATTTTTTAGATTTTGGGGGTATTTTGGTCATTTTTTAGGTTTCAAGGGTATTTTGGTAAGTTTAAGGTTTTAGGAGATATTTCAATCATTTTTTAGGTTTAGGGGGTATTTTGGTAATTTTTAGGTTTCAGGGGTATTTCGGTCATTTTTTTTGGTTTTAGGGGGTATTTTGGTTATTTTTTTGGTTTTGTGGGTATTTCTGTCATTTTTTTTAGGTTTTTGGAGTATTTCATTAATTTTATAGGTTTCGAAGGTATTTTAGTCATTTTTTAGGTTTAGGGGGTATTTTGGTAATTTTATAGGTTTTAGGGGGTATTTTGGCCCTTTTTTAGGTTTAGGGGGTATTTTGGTAATTTTTAGGTTTTAGAGGTATTTTGGTCATTTTTATGTTTCGAGTGTATTTTGGTCATTTTATAGGTTTCGGGTGATATTGTGGTAATTTTAAGGTTTTGGGGGTATTTTGGTCATTTTATAGGTTTTGGGGGGTATTTCGGTCATTTTCAGGTTTAGGGGGTATTTTGGTAATTTTAGGTTTCGGGAGGTATTTCGATCATTTTTTAGAAATTTAGATTTTCCGTTGTTTATTTAAATTTTAGATTTTAGATGGGTTTTAGTGGGTTTATCCATTAAAACCCATATAACTAGTTTCTAACCCGTGCAATGCACTAGATAGTTAGAAAATGTTAAATATTTTCACTTTGTTCATAACAATGAGTTAAAAAAATAATAATCCAGAAGATCCAGAGCCTAGAAATTAATGAAACAAAACAAATATATATATATATATATATATATATATATATATATATTCACACAATGGAAATACATAGAAGAAAGATGGGCTACCCTCAAAAAAAAAATCCATGGCTATACTCTATAGTTGTTGAAATCTGCCAAATAATTTTAGATATTGCAAAAAATAATCCTAAAATTTAAAAGTTTAAACTTCTAAAAGGCCAAAAAATTTAAAGATTCAAAATATTTTAAGCTTAGAAATTATTGAAACAAAAAAGAATAATATAATATATCTATATATATATATATATATATATATATATATATATAATAGAGAAATATAAGAGAAACATACATGAGCCATATCTACATATGCATATTTTCTAGTTTCCACCAAACTTTAGAATATGTAATAATTTTTGCAAGGAGAATATGTATCATAAATTGTCAAATACGTATTATTTTAGGCCAAATACTTATAGGATTTGGTGCATGGAATACCTATTGGAAAGAACGAAGTAAAGGTTTCCTTAATTCAAATTAGCCTCTGATTAAAAAAAAAAAGTGCCTCTAATTAATGTCGTCAAGATCCGATTCTCTTCCTCATGCGTGCGTGAGAAACAACTCATCCTATTTTCCTTTATAAAACCTAAATCAGGAATAGTCATGCCTAATTGTTGGAATTAAAGTTGGGAAACCTTGAATAATATGTCTAATTCTCTTCCTCAAGCCCTATATTGTAACAATTATAGGTATATGTATCATACGTATTAATACGAATATGAAACCTTAACTAATAGAAATAGCTTATACATATATTTTAGTAAGAATATGCGTATATTTGATATGTAACAATTGTTTTAAATATTATATATTGCATTAGGTTTCAATAGTATAAGGTTATTCTCAAAAAATAATTTGTGAATTAAATTATTGGTGGCGTTCCCATAATTATTATTGTAAGGTCAGTGATTTGAACTTCAGCCCACCAAGGACAGTGGATGATAGCCCAACAAGAAAACGCTCTAGCAAATTAAATATGGGCCACAATTAATAGGATTCATGCCAATAAGACTAAGAACATGAATTGATGGAAATAACGCTCTTTGGTCAAGTCCGAGGATGAGATGTTCTTATGTTTAATCAAGTTTATCTGAATACAATATGTTCTTCTTTCTTTCTCTTTTCTTTTTTTTCCTGTTCCTCTTTTTTTATGGTGGTCATTTCCTTATATAGTCCTTTACTTCTACATCTCAGCCTTCCACCTGTTGAGTTTTTAGAAAATCCCTTGGATACTTGTCCCATTAAGACTTCTTGGAAGCTTTGTGTGAGTAGCTGTAAGCTGGGATGGCATTGTTCAGGTGTCATTTCTCCATAAATACGGCCAGTTCATTTAGTGCAGTGCATTTAATGTGTGGTGACAGTCTTCTTCTCATATATTTCTTCTTTTGTTGTTAGCTTAGCTCTGCTACCTTCCCTAAGGCTTATCTTTCCAAAACAGTTACCTCCCTAAAGCTCTCCCGAGATGGCTCGGCTCCTTGGGAACCACAACTGATCCGTCATTCTCTTCCCTTCTCCTTGGCCCATTGACTTAGGCTTACACAATCCCTTTAACTATCCTCGAGCTTTTGTTTGTCCTCGAGCATGGCCCATAACCCAATATATGCGTTTGGTCTTCTTGTCCTCACAATTATTATTATTATTTTTTTGTAGTGTCAAATTTCTTTTGTGAGTGCTACTACTCTTCCTACAATTCAGCACCTTATGAATTTATTTTCTCAAATTTTCCTAACTATTATTGAATCCAAACAATTTTAGTTTTTCAACATAGTCAACCAAGACCCCATATATGAATCTAGATCCCTAAGCAAATGAATTAAGAATCCTAAGCAAATCTAAATATCGCCCAAAGGAAGGTATTAATTCCCAAAAAGATGCCAACACCAGCAAAAAAAGGACAGAAACTTCAATTCGAAAAGGAACTTTAATTGGAAGAAATTTGTAATGAGATAGGAGGAAAATATGGAAAAATAAATAAAAGCCATATGCTAACCTCCATGACCATCATAAACACCAAAGAAAGAGGTGTTACTGTCCAAATTTGGATAAACTGCATGCTACAAAAGAAAAGAAAACACGACAAGATAGCATAATCTATAGAAAATCATTGAGATTATGAGTCCACTCAATAGACCCATTGAAAAGGCAACCCAAAGAAGTCATCAAAAAATATAAAACAGATTTTGGTAGGCAATGTTTACGAAACAGAAGCAAAACAAACAAAATATAAAAATTTTCAAACTCAAGCACTAAACAATTGATCACAGTTATTTAGAACACCCAAAGTCCTTTTCACATAATCACAAAAATCAGTATCTTTGTACAGAGAGGCCAACCCCATCAACATGAATCTGAAAAACATTGATTAAAAAAAGAAAATTACAAAGACATTGAAACCTGATTGAAAAAAGAAAATTACAGAGACATTGAAACCTGGTGATTGAAAAAAGAAAATTACATAGAGAAAAGGCCATGTTGAGTTGAAGGAGTTTTTCCCCTCAATGTTTGCTTTATGTGTTGCCTTACTCCTTAGGTTTAGGTTTTAAGAGATTTATATAATACTACTTAGTAGCTGAATTTCCTTTGGGCCTACATAATATCAAAAAACTAATAAATTATATAAAATTAGATTATTTATTTATTTATTTAAATAATGCTGATATGTAAAAATGTGGGAGCTCAAAAAAAAAAAAAGTCAAAGGCTAAGTCAAAGATTTCGGTTTATAGATTAAATAACCTAATGAGCCTTTACCAATTTAACTCAAATATTCAAATAGGTTGAGTCAAGACTTATCCAAATTAGGTAGATAATGAGTGGGTTCATGAATATGGATAAAAATTGACATCCTTACTTGGGGTTATGATAGATACTGAGAGAAATGTTTTGATACAAACATATCCAATCGAGCAAAAGATAGTAAATGTGCTTGACTGTGTAGATAATTATGAAAAGCTGGAACTAAAATTATTCTCTCGCAATGACAATGATGCAAACCTTGATATAATAAGTCAAATAAATGGCCCAAATTAGTCAAAATTGATGTGAATCGATTCTTGTGGGAAGCAATGCTGTTTGAAGTAAACAAACAGTTATTATGTCACACTTTGGGAATGCAGGGGGTCTGACATTGCCTCTATATAAGTTCGTTACATCTTACATTAGAGGAGAGATCACAAAGAGATTTAGTGATAGTCTTTGGGTTTCATTTTCATTTTTCCAACACGTTCTAACTCCATCGATCATGGGAAGTTTCTCAGTACTCCCACCCGAAGCAAGAAGGTATTAAAATTTATTTGTTACCTTGCCACTATATGTTTAATTTGTTAAAGAACAATATTTTGTAAAAAAAATCCTCTCTCCAACTAAATAATTTTTGTATCAATAGTGTTAGGGATAATACAAATTTTACAACATAACTTTTACAAACTGACGTGTCATATCCAAATTGTTGACTAATAAAAGTGAGAGATAATATCTTGCAAAAATGTGACAGGCTAGAAGGAAAAGTAGCTCTAATTACAGGTGGGGCTAGCGGCATTGGTGCATCCACTGCAAGACTATTCTCCAAACATGGAGCTAAAGTTATAATCGCAGACATCCAAGATGAATTGGGTCACTCTATATGCAAAGAACTAAATCCTCAATCCACAACCTTCGTCCATTGTGATGTCTCCAAGGAAACTGACGTGGAAAATGCTGTTAACCATGCTGTTTCCACGTACGGCAAGCTAGACATTATGTATAACAATGCTGGTATTAGTGGAGAAGTCAAATACAACATCCTTGACAACACCCAGGCTGATTTTGAGCATGTGCTTAGAATCAATGTGGTAGGTGCTTTCCTTGGTACCAAACATGCAGCCCGTGTGATGATCCCGGCTCGCAAAGGCAGTATAATCAATACTGCTAGCGTATGCTCAATCATAGGAGCAGTTGGACCGCATGCCTACACAAGCTCAAAACATGCTATGGATGGATTAATGAAAAATACAGCAGTGGAGCTTGGACATTTTGGCATCCGTGTGAACAATGTATCACCCTACGTTGTTCTTACACAAATGGCAAAGGATGGAATGAATCTGGATGAGGATGGAGCTTCTCGTCTTTATTCCAACCTCAAGGGTAAATTTCTCAAGCCAGAGGATGTGGCTGACGCTGCACTCTTTCTTGCAAGTGATGACTCAAAATATGTGAGTGGACATAATCTTGTTCTAGATGGAGGCTTTAACGTTGTGAATTCAGGTTTTTGTATGTATCCACAATAAAGAATAAAATGGGAAGTTTAAATGCACCGGAAATTTCACCAAAAATGAATGTTTGCGAGGCTATAATAAATTTCCCATGTATTATTTAGTGCTTGTAGAAAGATTTTAAATAAAATTAGCCTCTTTACAAGCACCATGCTGATGTTCATAGGCTCTTCCTTTATTTTATATAATAAATCATTTGTATTTCTTTATTTCAATTTTTTTCAATGAAGGATTCTAAAGTGTTACCTACTTGTCTAAGTTTATGTGAAGATGTCTATCCCATAACCAAGAAAATCGAACTTCAATTGCCTTTGGCAAGGAAAATATAGCAAAGTGGGATGGCTTCCTAGTGAATGTTGAATTTGCAAATAACATTGTGACTTCTGACTAGGGAATTCATTTTTTACTCTTGTGATTGTGTTTTGAGCAAGATAATTTATGTGATTGTTGTTGATTTAATTCCAAAATTAGATAAAATAACACTAATTAATTAGTTTACTAATTCATATGATCTAAGATTAGAAGAAGAAATAGGTTGTTCCATTCACTATTCAATACTCAATAGTACTCTTGTAGTGATCACAGATAAAAGCTGCTTAGGGCATAAGTTAAATGAAACAGGTAGATTATGAAACTAAAAAATTCCTAAAATTTTGGTTAAACACTAGGGCAAGATATATGTACTTGAATGGAGAGCAACATTCGAAGCTAGCTTTGGGAAAAGTATGAAACATATCAATTAGCCTTTCAAGAGGCTTCAAAGCTGCTTTGAGCCTTTGAGGCCTCGAGGGTTATAGCCATGTCAAATTCAAACCTTTGCTCAGTTCACCTATTGAAGCAACTTCAAGTCCTATTATTTATTTCTATTGCATAGTCTTAAATGATTACTTTCCTCTTCCCCTTCATGGATCTTATTAACCTAAAGAGCCCGTTTGGATAGGCTGTTTACAAAACCTTAACGCGCGTTTTAGACAAAACGTGATTTGCCAAATCGTTTGGCTCCACAAAATCAGCACGTTTGCGTTTTCAAAATCCAGATTTTTCACGTTTACAAAACACTGTAAAGCTTTGCTTTTTCAGAGACGCAGATGGGCTAACCGCTATTTTTTTCTTCAGAAAATAAAAATAGCGCCAATACGATAAGAAATACCAGCTTTATCCCTTCCCCCATGTATACCGTACCGAAACCTTGGCCTGTATAGGAACGCTAGTATTTCGTTCCGGTTTAAATACCGGCCGTACCGGAGTCATTCCGGCAATACCGAATTTTGGATACCGGATTTCTAAGAAATTGAAGGTCTTTGAAGAAGAATAAAAATCGAAGAAGCAGTTGAGGCTTTTGTGAATCTTTGAAAAAAAATTTCACCTGTCGTTGCAGATCAATCAAGCTGCTGCTTCTTCTCATTTCCCTGATGCTACCTCACGAACTTCTTCTCCTTCTTTTACTTCTAGCAAGTTCCTTCTCCCCCACTTTTTCTTTTTCTTTGTTTTATCCGGCTATGAATCTCAATGCAAAATTTTGAAACTTGTTGTCAGTGATGGGAAGTGAGAAAGACAAGTCTTCAAGTTCACTTTTTAGTTTTTACCCATCCAAATGGTCATGTCACTCACGTGGCCTATAGATGGTGTATTTTTTATTCCCTTTAACTGTGTTATAGTACTATTCTTTAACTCAAAAAAAAAAAAAAAAAAAAAAAAAGAGTACAATAGTATATATATATATACTGGTTATCAAAAATATATATATTATAATAAACTATATATTCTGTACATTAGTTAAATAGTATCAGTCTATCAGATATTTGTCAACAATAATAGTTATTGGCTCATTGCTGCTAAGAGATTTTGGAAAAAAAACTTTACCATTGTTGGTAGAAGTATAGATTCTTTGATAAGGTTGATAAAAAAATAAATAAATAAATGACAACTTTGAATACTCACTTTTTTGAAATTATATAGATGACTTAATAACAACCCGAAGGGATAGCATAATTAGTTAGGAACCTTTGCCTCATAAAGTGGAGGTCATTACTGTTCCTCTTTCTTGGGGTCAAAACTTGTTTATCTTAAAAAAAATAGATGACTTAATGACAACATTATTTACCCCCACTTTCAAGTTTTAACTCTTTGTCAATGACTTTGATGAGCTCTACTTATTTCTTGATCTTAAATTTACTTTAATACTTGTTTGATTCCATTGAGTTATACCAATTAGCTCTGCTTATTTTATTTAGTAATTATTTTAATATAACTATTTTCCTAATCATTTTAATATCTTCCTCTTGACCCTTTTTTTTTTTCAATTTTAAATTACATAAATTTCTCTCCATGATTGCAACAACGACAACATCATTATTGTTATAAATATTAATGTAATTGTCAGGCTTAATTACATATTTTCAATAATAATTAAAAAAACATTGATTAAAGGAAAAATGACAAAATAACCTTAACAAAATAGTTAAGTCCTTTTTTGGAATTTACACTCCAAACAGCCATTTTTAAAACAGCTTATCCAAACGCTTAATGTAGCTTTAAAAATAAAAAAACGCATATTTTCACATTTTTACCAAACGCTTATCTGTGGTTTTTAAAATGATGTTTTAAAAACGCTCGTTTTTAAAACGCACCTTTATGAACAGCCTATCCAAACAGGCCCAAACAGTTTCCCCTACCATTTTAGACCAAAGAGTCAGCCACTGTTTCATTGAATTTCACGGTTCCATTAGTTGCAGACAATTTCTTATTCACCTCACCACCATATACCATGGCATTACTTGAAGATCAGCTTCTCAAGTAATGGAGAAGCAAACTACAATCTGTGTTCTCAC
Organism: Notholithocarpus densiflorus; assembly: GCA_030021035.2. NCBI lineage: Eukaryota > Viridiplantae > Streptophyta > Magnoliopsida > Fagales > Fagaceae > Notholithocarpus > Notholithocarpus densiflorus. The sequence goes on along the minus strand of JARYZH020011361.1, from coordinate 672,097 downwards.
TGTTGTTGTATATATAGGTATATACAAGGATAGGTTGTAATAATTATGTTTGAGTTTGGAGAATATGGTTTCATAAAGTGAAAATTCAAGTTCTAGAATTTTCTAAGTGGAAATTTGAAAATCTGAATTTTCTGAAATTTTCTGTAGAATTTTCTAGTGACTGTTCAGAAAGGTTGAAGAGGTTTCAATCTTTGTTAACCGTTTTATGAAAAAATAACTAACTCTCCATATGTGCATTTTCATGAAACATAACCCTATGGGTATAAATAAAGGTTTATATTCACTTGAAAAATAACTAACTCTCTATACATGCATTTTCATGAAATATAACCCTATGGGTATAAATAGAGACTTATGTTCACTTGAAAAAATAACTAGAGAAACACAAGAAATCCTGTGGTTATTCTCTAGAATTGCTATCTGTAAAACCTAACATCTTGGTTGTATCATGGAGACAAATTTGCGATAATCCTTTAGCAACAAAAGTGTGGGGGGCAAATATTGTCTAAGGAAAACGATATAGTGCCTCCAAGTTATCTATTTTCTATTTATCTTTTATGTTAATCTTGTTTTTTCATTATTACTTTGTGTAATATCCCAACACTCACTAGAATATGGTAACAATAATGATGATTAATTTAAAGGAGAGGAAGCCCAAAAATAAAGTCTGTATCATGAGGATTGTGATTCCAAAAGGGAACATACCAAAATTAAGTACAAGTGTTCAAAAAAGCATGACCGGTTTGCTGTATAGATTAGAGTTTTTCTTGTTCTCGTATTTGCCTTGTTAATTAGCAAACCAAATGGAGCAGGAACAGGGGCAAACAGCCTAGAGAGAAGAACTCCAAGTCCTTCAAATAAGTCTTATGTTAGGTTACAGGGTCGCCCTATTTATTCAATAATACAATAGAAATTTAATTTGATAAACCAATGGATAATGATTGAAACAGAGAAAGCGATCAATGCAATGTTGTAATTTTCCTTATTGTCTACTTTTGTACTCAAATTGGCTACAATTGCCTACCTCTAGCGAGATACCTCGTAAATTAAAGACATGATGCATTGTCAAGAATAAATTGAATTGATGTTTTCACCTTATTTTCTTTCATTGGCCCATATATGAGTTTATGACTTCAAAATATCTTTTCATCTTAAAAAAATAAAATAAAATTATGGCCAGTGCATCTCATCAACTAAAACTGCAGTATATGGTCAATATACAAGTGTTCATGATTGAACTTTTACTTTAATATATTATTAGTACCTCATCATTGTTATGTACTCTAAAATTTTTATATTAATGATATATATTCAAAACAAATTATAAAATATGCAATGTAATTAAAATAGAATTTTTATTTTAAGAAAAAGATAAAATGTAATTTAGTCAAAATTTTATGTGTTTTAATCCAGATCCAAGACAGTGGGATTTGACCTTGGTGCACTCTTTGTTCTCACCTCAGAAAGCCTCAACAATTAAGAATATATTCCTCAAAACAAAATGGACCAAGCCAAACCGATGAAGCCAAATTCGTCAGTAGTTGTGGCCGTCCAGATGATTCCGAGGGTGCCTGCAAGACAAGGAGAAAGTAAAACGGATAGGTCACTGGCGTGGTGCCAACCAAAAGTCCTCCGAAAACAAAGTTAGATGTGAAGAGAGCAGTAGTTGAATATCTGAGATGATAGGTACCTTGCTCTAGGTTTGATGTGGTTTATATATGCCTTTGCGTTTCTACCTAGCCGTTGGGGGCCCTTAATGGTGGCTTAATTTCTTGTCTGGGTAATGCTTATGATGATTTAATGCTGTAAACTGGATGTCTCTGAGCTGTTATGTCTGTTGCTTCGTCCAACCGTAACGGCTTCCGCATTGAATGCCTTATTTATGGCGATTTGGTCGTCTACTGCGTTATATGGACGAAGATAATTTCCCGACTCATCACAAACCATGTCGCACACCCATGGCAAGCAATCTTAAGTTGTCCAATAACGTTGGTGATCCTCTCCAAGATGTCACCTTATATCGAAGCTCAGTTGGCGCCCCTCAATACCTCACATTTGCAAGACCTGATATTAGTTTTTCAATCAATAAAGTTTTGTCAATACATGCAGCATCCAACTGATGTTCATTGGACGTTAGTCAAACAGATTGCAGATATTAAGAATATCATTGCACTTTGGAGAAAAATTGTAAAAATTGAATTCTAGTATTATCTTTCTTCTACTTTATAAGAGACTGCACATCAATTATAGGAGTGTTTAATTACAGAATAGAGAGATTTTAGGAAGAAAGATTATAGGAGTAATTGCATATTCATATTCAGATTTAAATGGAGGAGAGATTTGAGGAACGGTTACTATTACAGCTCAAGTATGTGAGCTGGACTTGTGAGCTACGATAGCCCCTTTTGAAGAAATTATAAGGTCCTCATGGTGGACAAGTGATGTGATCCACCATTCCAGTAAAAGACTCACACTTGTTTAAAATTGTGGAGTTTTAAATAAAAACTGAATACTGACTTATCAATTTTAAATATGTGAGAGTCTTTTAATGGAATGGTGGACAAATGACTCGGCAATTTTGAATACTGATTCACACTTGTTTAAAATTGTGGAGTTTTAAATAAAAACTGAATACTGATTCAGCAATTTTAAATATGTGGGAGTCTTTTAATGGAATGGTGGACAAATGATGTGATCCACCATAAGGACTGTATAATTTCTCCCCCTTTTGCCCAACGGTGGTGAACTTGTAGCGCAAAAATGTGTGTCGTGCTATGCCAAGAGGGTTAGTCCTGTTGTCAGCAGTTTGATCCCAAGATGAGATGAGGGGAATATCAATGTCCTTATTGGCTACTTTCTCAAGCACAAAGTGAAAATCAATTTCAATATGGGTTTGGCAGTGAGATGAGCAGCACCAAGATTGTCACTCCAAAAGATTGGTGGCTTGCCAAGAGAAACTTGGAGTTCTTTAAGGAGAGATTGTATCCATGTGACTTCAGCAGTAACATAGGCAATACCACGATATTCTGATTCAATGCTAGACTTTGAAATGGTGGCTTACTTTTTGGAGCTTCAAGAAATAAGTTTTGGACCAAGGTAGATAAAGTGGCCACTTTAAGAGCGGTGATCATCAGGACAACCAGCCCAATCTGCATCTGTGAATGCATAGAGTTGGATGTTGGTAGAAGGCTTAATCAGGAGTCCATGATCAATAGTGAACTTTAAAAATCAAAGGATTCGTTTGATTGCCGTTGGATGTTGCATGTATTGATAAACTTATTTATTGACTGAAAAACTAATATCAGGTCTTGTGGATGTGAGGTATTGAAGGGTGCCAACAATATCAGGTCTTGGAGAGGATCACCAATGTTCTTGGACAATTTAAGATTGCTTGCGATGGGTGTGCGACATGGTTGGCTTTGTCCATTTTGGTTTTAAGGGGTATATTCATAATTGCCGAGGATTCCTAAGGTGAGAACAGAGAGTGCACTAGGGCCAAATCCATGGGCTGAGCTTGCAAACCATGGGCATAGTCTTAGCAGATATTCAAGAAATCTATGGAAATCATTTTTTTTTTCTTTTTTTGAAAATAAAATCTATGGAAATCTTTTTTTTTTTTTTGTTGAGAAAGTATGGAAATCTAATTAAAGCTTTATTTGTTTGTCCCTTTTATTGGTCTGACCTTCTAAGGTCAGATTAATATTTGAAGCAAATTTTCCACGTTTGACACTTGACTGCAGGGACAAACTTGCCTCATTTTTCTATATTTTCAAGTTGTAATCACTAACAAGAAATGAAAGTCTTTGAAGCGACTTTAAAGAAATGATAAAGATATAGTAATTAAATGCAAACGGTGGCAATGGCATCATTTCAACTACGATCCTGTATAATATTTATATTGCAATTTGCAAGGCTTCCCTTTGCATGTCCTGATCAAATTCCATAATTATTATTATTTATTAGGTAAAACAGAATATTATATCTATAATGCAATTAAAATCACCCAGTTTTAAAATTGGGGCCCGAGTGACAATTATCATTTATCAGACATCATCAATTTCAAATTTATCGTTTTCAACAAAAATAATACAGAACACATGTTTTGCACGGAAATAAAAAAGAAACTAACATACCCCCATACATACATGCTAGTATTAATAGTTAACTTTGCTAGTTGTATGCACTATGCAATCATATTTTTCTCAAAACAAAAACAAAAGATGTATGTATTGGTCAGGCGGCATGACTGATGGCAGATGGGCTAAAACTAAAAGTACTGTGTGTGAGATTAAAACAAAAAACAAAAAAACCAAAAAAGAAGAAGAAGATAAATGAGGGTATAGCTCTTTGAGCACTTGGCTATTTTCGTGGGTGACCTTGTAGCTCAACCGTACGTGTGGATTGGAAGTGTAGCATAAGTTTAGTGAAAAGCTAAGGTATAGTGTGACTGAAATTGTCAATCCTTGCATAATTCAAAAAGAGCCTATAACAGTGATATAGGGGAAAATATTAGATATAGAATATATCTAATATAGTCCCTTAAGTAATATATCTTAGGTTTTTCAATTAAATTCAACCATTTGGCTACATTGACTAATATAATATAAATGATGTTATTATTTGTGTTAGGGTCATATTTTCTATGTATTGGCTTATCTTTGGACAAAACGTACTTATTTGTAATTGAGTAGATTTAAGTTGGGTTTAATGTAACAAGAAGTATGTTGCTCAAACACATCAACCGGTATCATTAAATACATGAAGATTGATCCAAGGAACAAGTGAAGAATAGTTGTTTCATTAAAGCTCGACACTAGTATCTATCGAGATTTAATGAAGAAGCTCGACACAAGCTTGATCTATCGAGATTTACGATTTCATAATTCTCAGATTTGAAATTTAGCCCATGATGACTTGGATGATTAGGGTTTCTCTCTCTACAACCCTAGACCATATAAAAGATTTATTTTAAAAGTCATCAAATACACAGAAACTCAATTAGAGAACCCATATACACTCTTTGAGAACCTACTGTGATTTGTGCGGTTTAGGGTTTTGTAACCAAGTGCTTCCTGATCTTCAACATGTTTTGAAGTGAAGAACTTTGTAACCAACAACAATCAATCAGTTGTTGGGAGTTAGTCACGTATTGGGATCTGTGCATGTGAAGAAGTCTTCTACAAGATTAAGTCCAATTGGGTATTGGAGCAAAGGTTCAACTATAAGTTGGTATTTTGGGATAGTCCAAGATAGTGGTAAGATTCCTTATACTTGTAACCACTTGTTCTTGATTACTGGATTCTTGGGATTGATGACTTGAAATTTATCCCGTGGGGTTTTTGCCTTGCAAGAGGTTTTCCCCATTGGTCAACAAATCACCATATTATTTATTTTCTGCGACACTTAGTTAATTTGGTGGTTTGTTGGTGTCTCCACGATTTGCATGTAATTTGACATAATTAATTAACTTGGGTAATTTAATTAATTAACCGGGATCAATCTATAACCCAACAATTTCTTAAACACAATTAAATTCAACCATGTGACTTATTAGTCAATACAACTACACTGTTAGATTTATTTGAGAAATCTAAAGCACAATGTCCAAACAACTCTACTTAGTTACCTAGGTTTGCATCATTTATTTGACTAATTATATCAAGGTTTGCATCATTGTCATTGTGAGCAGTGGCAGCGCCACATGGTGTTCACTGTTTAGGGGGTTCAAATAACCCCCTGACTTGTGATTTTTTTTTTTTTTTTTTTTTTTTACAAATAACAATTTAAAATATTTTTATTTTGAATACCTTTAAATAAAATTTTGAACCCCCTAAAATAAGTCCAAAGAACAAATCAATTCAATATTAAAATTTATCTTGGCGTTCTTAAGCAAAAAGAAAAAACCCAACATCAAACCAGTTTGATCTAAAATCTGAGGAAAAAAAAGCAACTCCAACAACAAAAATTAGTAATTTTTTTTATCTTAAATCTCAAAAAAAGACAATTACATGAGTTGTAAAGTGTAAAGACTAAAAGAGAATTAAGTGTGAGACAGTAGAAGTGGGGCGTGAGACAGTGGAGAATGAAAACATTTTTTTTTTAATGATTGTATTGTTGCATTGAATTCTTAATAGAGTAATGTAAAAAACCAACAATTGTCACAATTGAGTTGAATTGTTAAATAAAAGAATTGAAAAGAGTAAAAACAAAAACTAATAAATAATAAATTAGAGTATTCTAAGTAATAATAAATAAAATTCACTTAACAACAATAATTAATAACTTTATTATAGTAATAGAGAATAATTTACAAGATTTAATCTTAGCAATAATAATTAATATCTTCATTATACTAAGAAAACATATGCCCAATGAACTTATAATTTATCTTTAATTCTCTTGCTAATACTATGAATAAATTTTTTATAAGAAAGTCATATATACCGCAAGATTTATCTCCTACCTAAGATTTATTATCTAAAAGAACTCGTGCTAACTTAAAAAAATCTTCATTTGGATCATAGGTTACGAAAGATCTCATCAATATTATCATAATGATCAAGATGAAAAAAAATTATTTACAAAGAGGTCCTTGTCAATCTCTTCAACACGAATTTGAACGACCCCCCTAAAAAATATTCTTGGAGCCGTCACTGATTGCGAGGACTAATTTTAGTTCCAGCTTTTCATAATTATCTACATAGTCAAGCACATTTACTATCTTTTGCTCGATTTGATATGTTTGCATCAAAACATTTCTCTCAGCATCTATCAAACCCCCCCGATCTTGTTTACCCAAAAAAAGAGTACAAAGTAAAAAGTCACAGTACTGAAACATGGATCAAAATTATAGTTCCAATCGCAGCAAAACAAATAGTAAGTTCTAAAGGAACAAACTAGCAATTCCAATCTATAAAAAATATAGATAATCGTTTCCTAGTGATAAAAAAATATTCAACGTGTGGGACTTTGTTCTTGGACAATTTAATATTGCTTTTGATGGGTGTACGACATGGTTTGGCTTGGGCTATTTTGGTTTTAAGAGCATTTGCAGTGGGGATTGAAAATGGGAAATGTAGGGAAAATTTAGCATAAAGGCACAAAAAGAGCCAACATCCGGACTTGTAAAAGCTCACTATTGCAAAAAAATTTTGCAATTGTGCTATAGTGCGATTCTAAATGTAGAATCGCACTATAACTCAATTGTAAAACCAAAAAACATTACTTTATTCTTCAGTGCGATTCTCCTCAAGTTCTGTGGATGGTGTTTCTCATTTACTCTCTCTCTCTCATAGAGCTTCTCCCTCCTCAGTCCTCACTCTTTCTCTCATCTCACATCTCTCTCTCTCATTCAAAGCTTGCATCGGAGCTGGGTTGGGTTTGTGGTCACGGCATGGCGATTGACGTGGATTTTGGATCGGCGTGGATCGACGGAGATCAGAGACCGTGGTGGGTTGTGTTTGGATCGGTGAGTTGTGTGGGTCGTGGGTCAAGTGGTGGGTTTGGAGTTGTGGGTCAGGTGATGGGTTTGGATAGGTGGATCGGTGTATCATGGGTCAGGTGGTGGCGTGGGTTTGGATTGGTTGTGGCCGGTGGGTTTGGATCGGAGCTGGGTTTTGGCTTGGTTTGAGATCGGCGTAGCTCCGATGGTGTTTTTTTTTTTTTGGCTTGGTTTGAACTGATGCTTTGATGGGTTTTTTTTTCTTTTTTCTTTTTTCTTTTTTTTTAATGTGGTTTTGGTTTTGGTTTGATGGTCGGGTGGGTGGTGCTAGGATATGTAGGGGTGATTGTGTGTTGGTGGTGGCGTGGTGGCTATGGGGGTGACTGTGTGTTGACCTGTTTTGGTTTTATCTGTTGTGGCAGGTGCTAGAGGTTGAGGGAGAAAGAGAGGAAAGGGAAGAGAAAAAGAGAAATAGTAAAAAAAGGAATAAAAAAGAATATTTAAATAAAATGGGAAAAAAATAGAGTCTTAGATGTTGAGTGTATTGTAAAATGGTATGGTATAATTGATAAAGTAGTTTTTTGGGATGATAAAATAGGATGTGATACAATATTCAGATGTGAATGCTCTTAGAAAGGGGTATATTCTTAATTGCTGAGGCTTCTTAAGGTAAGAACAGATAGTGCACCAGGGCCGAATTCCACTGTCTTGGTGTTGGATTAGGATACTTAAAATTTTGACTAAATTACATTTGATCTTTTTCTTAAATAAAAATTCTATTTTAATTACATTGCATATTTTTTTAATTCTTTAGAATATATATCGTTAATATAAAAATTTTAGTGTACATAACAATGATGAACTATTAATAATATATTAAAGAGAAAGTTAGATCAAGAATCTAATTTAGATTCTAATTATACCTCCAATTTTATGCTAAGTGTCTTAATTATATTCTAATAATTTTGTGTTTGATGTGTTCACACGTGAATTTATGCATCTAAATTTAGAAAAATATAAAAAAGACTAAATTATTATTTAAAGTTGGGTTCAAGTTACACATGGTGTAATTCTAAGTAATGTTACACCACCTAATAACTTGTTATTGAATTAATATTTTGAAAATCCAACCGTTGAATTACATGTTCTATATGTTTTTAACATGCATGCCAATTTTCATATCAATCGGATGCTATTTACCATTTAATCCATAAACTCATATTTTATGCATTATTTTAAATTACAAAAATTTGAATTTTAACAATTGATTGATGACATGGATATTAATTTTTGATCACCTTGAAATTTTACAAGCATAAAGAATATACAAAGATAATGTAATTCAACGGTTAGATTTTCAAAATATTAATTCAATAGCAAGTTATTGGGTGGTGTAACATTGCTTAGAGTTACACCAGGTGTAACTTGAACCCAACCCTATAATTTATAGTTATATTATGAATGTATACACACTATTGCTTATTAGGTATATATGTATTTCATTGTTGATATTTTTAATTGCGGAGTTATAAAAAAGTTTGTAATGTTAAAATTTTAGTTTGCTCAAGCACTTTTGCATTCCAGGTGCCATAAAATAATTTTTGAAAAAAGAATTCAGCAAATTCTCAATTAATTAATTTTTTTTAAGTCTGGAAGTCCATTATACTTTTAGGGCACATAAATAGGAGGTGATACTCTCTCTATCCTTTTACCCTCTTCGAAATAAAATCTAAATTTTTTTTATTCCATATTAAATTAAGATATTTTGTTAAAGAATAATGCTACCGTCACAAACTATTTTATAACATTTTTACAAATTACTGTTGTTGCCAATTTCTTATTGGTTTTCATCTGGGACCACTAATAACATCACTTTTTTTATTTACCAATAATCACTCACTACATCAGCAGTTCATAACAATTTTTGTAAAAAAGTTTGTATCTCTATCATTTTTTTTGTTAAATGAGTCACTAGGCAGCTACTTTTGATGTGAAGTTCAATAATTTAATTGGTAGTGATGTTGGTCTTCGCAACCGGGAGTTTTTTGGGCCTATGTAGTGACAAGTAATGTTATAATTATAAACTATTTTATAATATTTTTACAATCTATTTTACAACATTTTTACAAACTGTTGTTGTGGTCAATTTCTTACTGATTTTTATCTGGGCTCATCAATAACATTATTTTTTTATTTACCAATAATCACTCACCACATTAATAGTTTATAAAAAAAATTTGTAAAAAAGTTTGTGTCATTTTCCATGGCTGCTGGCTGATAAGTTTGTTTTCAATCAAAGTTATTTGTAATTTGGGCCTTTTCAGAGACTGAAAGGCTGAGGAATATGGGCCTCTTAAATACTAGGTTTTTCCATCAGTAGTAGGCAAAACCGAGCAAAAAATAATTGTAAAGAAAAAAAAAAAATTAGTGAGCGGAGCTTGCAAACAATGGGTTATGGGGCTGAAGTGATGGGCATGGTCTTACTCATAGCAGATATTCAAAAAATCTATGGAAATCTTTTTTTTTTTTTTTATTATTATTGAGAATCAAATCTATGGAAATCTAATTAAAGCTTATTTGTCCCTTTTATTGGTCTGACCTTTCAGGTCAAATTAATATTTGAAGAAAATTTTCCAATCTGGACACTTTTTTCTGTGAAAAGACGAAGGTATTCAGAGATAGCCCCAAGACGCTGGCAAGAGATTTCGAATCTAAATCTCTTAAATATTAAGAAATCTTAGGAACCATTTAGTCAATCCCTTAGTCTTTTGGAGTTTCCATGCTTGACACTTGATAGGTACAAACTTGCCCCATTTTTCTTTTTTTCAAGAAATCAAAGTCATTGAAGCGACTTTAAAAAAATGATAAAGATATAATTAAATGCAAACGATGGCATCATTTCAACCTCTTGGTCTTTTTGGAGTTGTGGACGACTAAATTTCTCAGTTCGAAATAAATCAAACAAGTAAAATAGTTTCACAAATGCGAATATGTATTGATGAATATGTGGTACAATTCTCTATAATTACAAAAGAGTTATCCTTTGATTCGATCTCCTTAAAAGACTTATTGATTGGATTTGTAGTAATGTGATTTTGACTTGAACACAAAATATCCTTCAATTTGGCTGAGGAATGGATCGAAGACCTTTGAAATGGAATTACAATGAATCTCTGGCTATGAGCTTGTTAGAAATTCTTTGTTCTTCGTGTTCTTTGTGTTCTTCACGTGTTCTTCGTGTTCTTGGTGCGTTCTTCGTCTTTGAAGGTTTGTGGTGGAAGTTCTTCGGGGCTTTAGAGGCTTGAATCCTTAAAGCTTCACTGATTTGTGGTTTGTTGAGGTTTCTGGAGGCTTTCAAGCTTGATTCCAGTGAACTTTGAGATCTAGGCAGATAGTTTGGATGATTCTGCTTTGAATGTTCTTTGTATTTGAAAGTTTGTGGTTGAAGTTCTTTGGGGCTTTGGAGGCTTGAATCCTTAGAGCTTCACCAATTTGTGGTTTCTTGGAGTTTCTGTCGGCTTTTGAGCTTGAGTCCAGTGACCTTTGAGATCTAGGCAAGTAGTTTATATTACTCTGCTTTGAATGTTCCTTGCATTTGAGGTTGAAGTTCTTGAAGTTGCTGGAGGCTTTAGGGCTTGATTCCAGCAGAGTTTCAGTACTTCTGAATCTTATTTGATGCTGCTTGTGCTCTAGATGGCTTGGTGTCCTCTTAAATGCCTTAGGAAGACTTCTATTTATAGGAGTTTGGGGGTGGGTGAGCAACACGTGGCGGAGTCTGATTGGTGACACGTGTCACAGCCTGATTGGTCCACCTATGTCATCGCTTACACGTGCTGGACTGCTTGTGTCATCGCTTACACGCGCTGATGTGTGATTGGTTTTTGCATGACACTTGGCAAATTTCTGTTGGTTTCTGAGTAGTGATAGTAAAACCTAGCAGCAATATGTGGCGCTTTGTAATTGGCTGTATTTTGTGGAATTGGTAGTGTGACGTGTCAGCTTGTGATAGGTCGGGAATTTTTCCTCTCTACAAATGCCTCTTCGAGACTTGTTCACGCATACAATTTCGGAGTGTGGTGTGGGAATGAGTTTCGAAAACGGATTTTTACGCTTGACTCTTCAAGTGAAATAGTTGAAGGTGGTGGAGCTTTCAGCAGGATGAGATAATTTTCAAAGAGTAGACCCATCCATATGAAAGGCTTCGATGAGACCGAAAAGGGGTCTGCGAGTATTTGAATGTACTTGCGTGACCGAGCCTTCTCAGCAGAGGTTAAGTTGAAGTAATTTTAGAAGAGTGTTTTGGTACTTTAGAGTGGATTGGTGAGGCTGGAAGTTATTTGCAAGAAGTTGGATATACTTGCAAGATTGAATCATTTCAACAGAGGTTAAGCTGAGGTAATTTCAGAAGAGTATTTGGATCGTTGGCGACGATCACAGGGTGTAAAAGATAGGGAAGATGCGAGGGTAGTGGCTGGGTACAGCATGCAAAGTCATGGGGCTAGCCTCGCGTTTTTAAGAAGTCCAGGCGAAGTAATTTCCGAAGAATATACTTCGGATTACGGCGAGGACACGTGCGAAAGTGGTTGAATGCGCATGTGTCATTGTTTCACTCAAGTTAAGTTGAGATAATTTCAAAAGCTTATGGATTTTGGGGATGCTGATGTTGGTGGTGAAGAAGACGGGGATGAAGCAAAGCGAATGGGTGAAACATATGCCCCCATGGCGCTGGCCCTGTATGTTGGGGACCCTCTGGTGTAGATATTTCTGGGAAGTACACCTTGGGATCCGGAACTAACTGCATGCTGAATGAGGTCCGGCGGCAAGTCGTAGAATGTGCCTGTATGACAGGACCATGCCGACGGACGTTAAGTTGAAGTAATTTCAGAAGTATATTTTCTGAAATTCTTCAAGCTGATTTTAAGTTGGAGTAATTCCAGAAAGTGTGTTTTGAGGTACCAGCAACGATGACCTTTGGGTCCCATGCTTGTGGGAAGAACATGGAATGAAGCTTTGGCGACCATTTACCGACACCAAAGGCTGAATTCTGATGAGCTGGTCCCTTGGAGGTTATTGTAAGTGTTGGATGAAAGACAAGTTGTAGGATACCCCAACACTTTTTACCACCTTCACCTAATGCCACTTGTTGGAAAAGCACAGAAAAATGAAAGGTGGAGCTAACTTGTGATTCTGGTTTTAGAAACCAGTCAAGTTGCTGTTTGTTCCGAACCACTACTTTTGCTGGAAGACCAAGCAATTGGAGAGAGACTACAGGAGCCCTGAGGTTAGGAACAGGTGTCTCTGCTGGATTTGGATTTCCTGGCCAACCAAGTCTGAGGAAGCATGGAACCACAACGCAGACCTTGTTATGAGTAATTTTATGGACAAATGTGGTTGTTAAGGGGAGAAACAAAATTTTTTTGGATCTCAAAACTACAATGATGTTGTGAAGAGGGTTTCGACCGAACCATGAGAGGGTTGATTTCAAACTAATTATGAAGCAATATTGGTTGCTAAGTGTTGAGAATGATGAGGCCATAGTGAGAAATGGCTGTGAGAAGGAGGACTTGAAAATTTGAAAGAAGCAAATCTTCATTTCATGATTCAGTGTGTTTTTCTTGATGAGTTCTTGATGAATCCGGCCCTTCTATTTATAGTGGAGAGACGAAGAATGGTAGATGGGTAGTTGAGAATGGAGGTTGAGAATTCTTGGTGAGAATGGTAGGCATTGAACAGGAGATCGGTAGGTGGGAGACTGGTAGAGAACGAGAATGGTAGGTGGAAGACTGGTAGGGAAAGAGAATGGTAGATGGGAGACCAGTAGGCATCGAACGGGAATGGTAAGCCGAAGTAGTGACCCAATGTAATTTCAAGTTTAAGACACACTTGTGAGAGTTCATCTATTCTTTGAAAGGGAAGCCTTGATGAAGTCTAAAGGATAACCCTAAAGGGATCCAAACTAAATGGATAAATCTCATATTTTGATCTTGGGAATTTAAGTTTTGGACACCATCAGTACTTCGGAGATGTGGGTTAGATTAATGATTTCCAAGTTGCGAAAAACTGAGCAAGACAAGTCTGGCTTGAAAATCTTGACTTTGGGTCGACTTCAACACAAAAGACAACTCTCTTGGAATTGAGTCATTTGTGCAATTTTCGAGTCTCAAATGACGGAACGGACTCCAAAATTGGAATGTACGCGAAAAATTGAGTAAGATAGGTCCTTCTTAAAAATTTTGACTTTTGGTCAAGATTTATGTAAAAGTCAACTTTCTGGAAATTGGATGTTTGCGCAATTTCCGAGTTTCAAATGAAGAAACGGATCCCGAAATCGGGATGTACTCAAAAAACTGAGTGGGACAGGTCCGTTTTGAAAATTTTGATTTTTTGGTCAAAGTCAAAGGTCCAACTTGGTCAAAGCATTTTCTCTCTCTTTTTTTTTTCTTTTTTTTTTTCTTTCACAGACGGTTCGGATCTGGGTCAGATTAGGTCAATCCGGGTCAAATTAAGTCGGTCTGGGTCAACTGGTTTAGTGGAGGATGTCGTCATCGGTGACGTCATTGCGCTGGAGGTGGCGCGTGAAATTGAGGCTGTGAACGCTGATAACGCCGGAGCTTCTGGTGGCACGTGGCAGGGCGTGGTCGGGCATCTGGACCTGGATTTTTCAGGTTAGGTGGATCGAAGGTCGTAGAAGATTTCTGTGGGTTGAATTTTGTGAACTCCTGTCAAAAGTTTTAGAAATCCGGAAGAGGAGACGGCAGGCATTGTTAAACTTGTTGCCATTTTAGTCTACATTGTCGCTGGCTGCTCTGACAGGAGGGTGACTGCGTTTAGACTTGAAGGTCAGAAGGTAAGTGGTGAGCCACCATTTTTTTGTTTCTCTGCATTGAATGCCATCTTTTGCTTTCAAAATTTGGTGCAGACTTCCTTGACCTTGAGTGCATTTGAGTTTGCAAAATTTGACTTTGAACTCCCCAAACCTCTATATAAAGGCCACCCGGGGCATGCACTAAATTTGCACAAGCAGAGTCTCCGTGAGTAGCATAATACTTAAGTGTAGAGAAATTATGCCTTTTCTTCTTCTTTCTTTCTCTTTTTTTTTTTTACATGCTTGGTTTGTACTAACTTTTTTTTTTTTTTGATAGACTAGAGATTAAAATTCAAGCTTTCTCTTTATCGATTTATTTATTTATTTATTATTATTATTATTTTTTAAGACGTGCCATGAGATTTTCTTCTGACAAGTTCTTTGTTGTTGCTTGTTTTTGATGTGCAGCATGCCTTCCTTGTTCTTTGTGCTTTAGTGCCAAGCTTTACATCAACATTCTTAGGCTGACGTCCATCTTTATTTGGCAACTTTACATTCCATTGAATACAACGTTCTTACAGTGATGTTTGTTTCCATATTATCAAATTATTGCCTTGTAACAACAATCTCTTAGCGATATCCATCTTTGACGTTCTTATAGCAGCAGTCATCTAGGTAACAATGTTATCACCAGTATTCCTGATACAATGATGTTATTACCAGTACTTGACCTTGAAGTTGTACTGGTCTTTGTCTTGGCAATTAAGCTGCACCAACACTTATCTTTTCAACGCAGCCATCTCAACAGTCTTTGCAACGTAGCCACATCAAGAGTCTTTACCATGAAGCCATGCTAGCATTTGTCCTTGTACTGAAACCATGCCAACATTCATCTTTGCCATGAAGCAATATTTGCACTTGCCTTCACAATGAAGCTGCATCCATCATTTGTACTAAAGCCGTGCCAACATTCACCTTTGCCATGAAGCCACGTCAACACTTCATCTTTGCCATGAAGCAATATTTGCACTTGCCTTCACAATGAAGCTGCATCCATCATTTGTACTGAAGCCGTGCCAATGCTTATCTTTGCCATGAAGCCACGTCAATACTTCATTTGCACGGAAGTCATGCCAACATTCATCTTTGTCATGAAGCCATGTCAACACTCCATATTAGCACTTGCACTCGCATCGAAGTTGCACCGATGTGGACCTTTATAATAAAGCTACAACAACACCAATTTCTAGTGGCAACATAGCTCAGACATCGAGGGTGCATAGCACTGTAGCCAGACATCAAGATTTCAGAGATGCCAACAAGACGTTGAAGATGCAAGGAGTCCCTATCAAGACTTTGAAGATGCAAGGAAATGCCAACAATACTTTAAAGATGTCAGAACATGCCACCAAGAATTCAACATTGCATGAACATACCCATAGAAGCAAGGTGATGCAACACCGACTTCAGATACATGATCTATTATCATTTTGGAGGAAGTTGACGTCGTCTAGATTTCAGAGACATGATGTGAAACGACACCACTTAGAAGGGAGATGATGTGGTTCAAATTTCAGAGCTATGAAGTGGCATAGCCTAGAAGAGAGACGATGTAGCTTAGACTTGCAAGGTACAAGAAGATGCCCCCAAGAGATAAGTGATGCAAAGCATACTTTAGAAAGGTGGGAGAATATGTCCATAGAAGATGGGCAATGCCATGCAAACTTCATTTCTTGCAAAAGAGATTGAAGATTTTATTTTGCTCCACAACCAAGAATCAACTTATGTTTATCATCATTTCAAGGAAAGCTAAACAACGTCAACTCCTTACAGTCTTCATCTTCGACTACAACAATCTTCGATCATCCTATTGAGCAGTTGACTGTCTTTAAGTAATGCCTTGCCAACCAAAGGGACTTTAAAAACATATTGATGACCATTGGAAAACTCTTTAAGTTAGACTGGCAATCCTTCTTCTTTTCATGTGACTGAACTTAGTGACAAGTACTAAGCTGCTTATGTACCCCGGAGAGGGATCAAGTTATCACGTAGTTCAACAAATTTTTTTTTTTTTGATGATTTCTTTTTTTGATGATTTTTTTTTTTTTGATAATTTCTTTTTGGATAATTTTTTTTTTTTTAATAATTTTTTGTTTTAGTGCGTGACTGAACTTAGCAAAAGATACTAAGTTGCCTACGTATCCTGAGAGGAATCAAGTCATCACGTAGTTCAAAGTATTTTTTTTTCTTATGTGTTTTTGCAAAAAGGAGGGCTCAGTGTGTAATATTGGGTATCACCACTAATCGAACCCGAGACGGCTTCAAGGGCGACATGGGCATCTAACCACTATGCCACACTAGCAATTGATGACATAGAGTGGGATTAATTTCTCCTTATTGGTTCGCTTTCAAGGGTAATGGGAAGACATCATGTACTCTTGTAGTGCTATAGTGGGCAGTTTAAACTCTTACCAAGGAGCAATCCTCAATTTTCAAGTGTAGAAGTGTTTAAGGAACTTCCCATTGATGGGGCCGATCCTTACGCCATTATTGTCAATCAATTTGTAAGCTCCAATGATGTTTGCCCTCTACCTGAGAGTTGGAAGTACATCACAAGTAACGGTCATATGGTTTGACCCAACAACTTCATCAAAGTCTAGATCAATCTTGTTTTCTTTGGCAAGTTTCATGATTTGTTCTTTGAAGACGAAGCATTTTTGGATTGGGTGGCCAATGATGCGATGATATTTGCAGTAGTTAGGGTCATCAACTTTTCCCATGTCTTCTGGTCGCTTGCATTCTGGCAATTCAATCAGCTTCAATTGCAATAGTTGTTCTAAGATGTTTGGCACATCTTCATTAGGGAATAGATATGCTTTTTGCTCACGTTCCTTAAAAGTCAGGCGACGCATTTCGTTCTTTTGCCATCCTTCAAGCCGCTTTTCATTTACATTTGCTCCTTTTCCTGGAACCTTGACTTCGGCATTGTTAACAGCCATTGGGTCTTTGAGGTTGACTTTTGTATTCCTATCATTCTTCCTTACTTCTTTTTTGCTTTCCTCAGGTATGGGAGGTTTTGTATTTTCGCGGCTAGCAATGCTCAACTCCATGTCATGGGCACGAGTTGCTAACTCTTCAAATGTTCGAGGCTTTATCCCTTGAAGGATGTAAAGAAGTCCTCAATGCACGCCTTGAATGCACATCTCTACAGCAGAAATTTCAGAAAGTCTATCATTGCAATCCAAGCTCAAAGAACGCCATCGATTGATATAATCGACGACCGACTCATTTTCCCGTTGCTTGGTATTAGTAAGCTCTATCATGCTCATTGTGCGACGTGTGCTATAGAATCGGTCAAGAAACTCTCTTTCGAGTTGTTCCCAGCTGTCGATTGACTTAGGTTCTAAGTCGGTATACCAATCAAAGGCATTTCCCTTGAGTGAACGAACAAATTTCTTTATAAGGAGGCCTCCTTGAGTCCCCGCATTCTCACAAGTTTCTACAAAGTGAGCAATGTGTTGCTTATGATTTCCTTTGTCATCAAACTGCAAGAACTTGGGGGGTTGATACCCATTTGGCATTCTCATGTTGTCGATGCGCTTTGTGTAGGGTTTTGAATATGTGAGAGAACTTGTAGAAGAACCTCCATATTGTGCTCGGATGGTATTTGTTATCATGTCTTGTAATTGTTGGACTGATAACGAAGCAACCGAAGTAGATTGTTCTCGTCGGGGAGTGTTTTCAATTTCTCTCCCTTCGTCATCCTTCGCAGATGTGAATTTATGACCATGGCTTGATTCACCAAGATCTTGTACTTCAAGTTTGTTCATTAAAGTTGCAATTTGGAGGTCCTTATCTTCAAGTGCTTTTGTGAAAAGGACAACTCTTTGTTCCATTTCAGCCATCTTTTCTTCTATGGTAGAAGTGTTAGTCATCATGACTGACACAACTTCCCAAGATGATGGAGAAGAAAGTGATTTGAAGCGAGCACGTAAAATATCATCTTTTGGGTTCCCTTTAATGGGAGAGAAATCGTGCAACCAACTTCTTGTAAAGGAAGAAGGGGATTTGCCCCCATACTTAAGGTGTTCCAAGGTGGGAATATCCTTGTTGATGACCTTGTTTCTTGCAAGAGGGTCGAAGGAGATGATTGTTTGGACCTTGGCTTCCTTGGTTGATTGAAATTGAGTTTGATTGTGAGCTTTAGGTTGGCTACCATTGATTGCGCCAGTACAGTTGTTGGTGGTAGTCGTACCAAGTCTAATTGAAGTAGCTATTGTTGAAGTCAGGGCCGGCTCAACCATAGAAGCAATTGATGCAATGGCCTAAGGCCCCCAAATAAAAGAAGGCCCCTCAATGCAAATTAGTTACTGCTCTTTCACCTAGGAAAAAAATTTAAGGCGCCACTAATAGAAATAAATTGATATGAAGAGTGAAAATTAAGGGCCCTTGAAGAGAAAAAATTAGGCCCCTTAGTAACCAATGGTTTATCAAAAAAAAAAAAAAAAAAATTAAGCAATTAGTATTTGACTTCATTGATAAAAACTAACATTTATTACTTGAATCTAAGAAAAAAATAGATAGAAAAAACATATTCTCTTCATCTTAAATCTCAAGAAATCAAATACAGTATCGATTAGTATTTTTTTTTTCCAGCTCACCTTGCTTCTCTCTAGTCTCCATCTTGATTCTATTTTTATGGCATTCTTCGTTGTTTGCTAGCTACTCTTCTTTGATCTTCATTCAGGTTTGCTTCTATTTGCTCTTCCTTTCTTTTTATTCTTCTTGCTACTGAGTTTTTTTCTTTTTTACTTGTTGCTGAGTTTCACTGATTTGGGTTTCTCTCTCTTCTTCTTCTTCTTTTTTTTTTTTTTTTTTTTTTTTTTTTTTTTTTTTTTTTTTTTAAGGAATTGGAACTAAACACTCTTTAGTCATAGTCACCACCACAGGTCTTTTAATTAGACTTTTAAATATTTTAATATTTTTCTCCAAAGTCCAAAGTGTACACGTTTATGGCTAGGAAGCATTCCACTTTTTTCCATGCTATGAGTTATCATGTCAATCTTATAGACTATAATTACTCGTTACACGTTTCTTACAATTAAAGGTCAGTTTGGATTCACGTCCACGTTTGCGTTTGGGGCGTTTTTTTTTTTTTTTTAAAACAAACGTGTTATGCGCTGTTCATTGGCCATGAACAGTAAATTTAGGCCAATAAATAGTGCCAACAGTAATAAACAGAAAAAAAAAATTATTTTTTTATTATTTTCAGTTTTTAGTTTTCAGCCAAATAAGCTGTATTTAAACGCACACTAAGCAATTTTTGAAAATTAAGACCGCGTTTGGTAGAGTTGTTAAACAACTCATTTTTAGTTTTTAAATAACATTACACGTATTTTTACACACTTTTTCACCTACACATATTTCAAAAAAATACAAACAACATTACTCAAACTCCTATACCAAACCGGCCCTAATAATTTTTATATATATTTTTTGTTTTAATTCGAACTTTAATACTGAGTTGGCCAGTCACCTGTTTTTATTTTAGTGCTTCTATTTATTCAACCTACATCTAGTCTATGACTATCTGGTTTTTTTTTTTCCCCCATTCATTTAGAAAGTCATTAATTTGTTATATGTACGAGTGTTATCTTAATTTAATAAAATTATAAATTTAGGATAATATATTTTATATTAAAATTAATTTGTTAAGTTATGTGATAAATAATATTTTATTTGTGCAAATTTAGAGTGTAAAGTGATCATATTATTTTCTAAGGTTGCAATTTTGTTTTGATAAACCAAGTTTTATTGTTCTATACTTTAATTTTTGTTTTATTCCAGATAATTTATAATTTTTCTATCATAGATCATGTTTTATTTTAATTATAAATGTTTACTAAAAGATTAAGTGATAGTAAAAGAAAATGTTAATGAAACTTGAATGTAAAAATTTAATTAATAATTTTGCATCTCAAAGAGAATGATAAACAAATTCTAAATCAAAAAAATCAAAAGTTAAATAAATATTATTTAATTAATATTTAAATAATTGAAAAAAGCCTCACCTAAACTTTTCGCCTAAGGCCCCCAAATTTGTTGAGCCGGCCCTGGTTGAAGCTTGAATGTTCTTGCTAGTGGCCATTGAAGTTGGTAGCAAGATGATGAAGATTTCTTTCTTTGAAGGAGAATGAGATGAGAGGTAGAGATGTCTCACTGGGCGTGCCAGAATATGTGGACGACTAAATTTCTATGTTCGAAATAAGTCAAACAAGGAAAATAGTTTCACAAATGCGAATTTGTATTAATGAATGTGTGGTACAATTCTCTATAATTACAAAAGAGTTATCCTTTGATTCGATCTTCTTAAAAGACTTGTTGATTAGATTTGTAGTAATGTGATTTTGACTTGAACACAAAATATCCTTCAATTTAGCTTAGGAATGGATCGAAGACCTTTGAAATAGAATTACAATGAATCTCTGGCTATGAGCTTGTTAGAAATTCTTTGTTCTTCGTGTTCTTTGTGTTCTTCACGTGTTCTTGGTGCGTTCTTCGTCTTTGAAGGTTTGTGGTGGAAGTTCTTTGGGGCTTTAGAGGCTTGAATCCTTAGAGCTTCACTGATTTGTGGTTTGTTGAGGTTTCTGGAGGCTTTCAAGCTTGATTCCAGTGAACTTTGAGATCTAGGCAGGTAGTTTGGATGATTCTGTTTTGAATGTTCTTTGTATTTGAAAGTTTGTGGTTGAAGTTTTTTGGGGCTTTGGAGGCTTGAATCCTTAGAGCTTCACCAATTTGTGGTTTCTTGGAGTTTTTGGAGGCTTTTGAGCTTGATTCCAGTGACCTTTGAGATCTAGGCAAGTAGTTTATATGATTCTGCTTTGAATGTTCCTTGCATTTGCGGTTGAAGTTCTTGAAGTTGCTGGAGGCTTTAGGGCTTGATTCTAGTACAGTTTCAGTACTTCTGAATCTTATTTGATGCTGCTTGTGCTCTAGATGGCTTGGTGTCCTCCTAAATGCCTTAGGAAGGCTTCTATTTATAGGAGTTTGGGGGTGGGGTGAGCGACACGTGGCGGAGTCTGATTGGTGACACATGTCACAGCCTGATTGGTTCGCCTATGTCATCACTTACACGCGCTGGACTGCTTGTGTCATCGCTTACACGCGCTGATGTGTGATTGGTTTTTGCATGACATTTGGCAAATTTCTGTTGGTTTCTGAGTAGTGATAGTAAAATCTAGCAGCAATATGTGGCGCTTTGTAATTGGCTGTATTTTGTGAACTTGGTAGTGTGACGTGTCAGCTTGTGATAGGTCGAGAATTTTCCCTCTCTACAGGAGTTTCCACACTTGACACTTTTTTTTGAGTAAATAGTAATACTTATTAGAACACACATGAAAATAGTAATATTAGTGTTTTAAATCGAGTTTATAATACATTACTAACCAGAGTACAACTACAAAAAGACCTAACTTTTGTAGTTGTAGATTGGGGTTATAAACAACGGATATTAGACACACACAACCAATGTGGAATAAACATTTCTCACACTTGACACTTGATAGGTACAATATGTAAACGCTTAGGACAAAATTTAGGTGCTGTTTTTTAGGTACCATTCAGCCATGTGTCTATTAACTAAAAAATACACTTCTATCTCATGAGAAAAAATCCACATGGCAAAATCTTAAAAGGAGAACTTAAAAAACAGTACCTAAGTGTCCGTTTGCTTGCACTTTCAGATGGCAAAAAGCACTTTTTACTTTAAAGTTCAAAATGCTAGGTGTTTGGTGGGTATTAAAAAGTTACTTTAGCAAGAAAGTTGTTTTTTCAAAAAGTGCAAGACTCCCAAATAGCCAAAGGACCTTCGGCCAATTTTTGCAAAAAAAACCACTTCAACTTTCAGAAATTGTTAATTCAATTACCAAATTGCCGACTTGTTTTATTAAAAACCCAACTTTACCATTTGAAACCCTTTCAGACCATCATGCCAGAACAGATAACACCATATTCAATAAGACAAAAACATTATTAAAATAGTGATATTAGTATTATTAAAAATAGATAACATTATTAAAGTAAGACAGATAACATACTTGGTTCAAAATTTTTAGAATAACAAATAATTGATGCTAAAAGAAACTAACATTATTAAAATAATACCAATAATAGTAATAGTTATAACAAATAATTATGACAATAATATATTTATTATTATTTTTAAGTTTTTTTTTTTTTGAGTAAGTATTATGAAGTAGTTGATTTAAAAATGAAATAAACTCTCTTATATATACATTGTTCTTTTTGGTAATTTATCACTCAAACCACCACTTTTATAAGTGCTAGCTAAACACTTAGCTTTTTCAAAAAACACTTTTTAACAGATTTTATCAAACACTCAACTTTTTCAAAAAACCCAATTTCAAAAAGTTGAACTAAACTCACCCTAAGTCTTGCTCAAAGGCTTATTGTATTTATTATATTGCAATTTGCAAGGCTTTCCCTTTGCATGCGCTGATCAAATTCCATTATAATTATTATTTATTAGGTAGAGTACAACAGAATATTATCCATAATGCAATTAAAAATTCCCAGTTTTAAAGTTGGGCCAGTTATTCAAGTTTTTTTTTTTTTTTAGATAACAGGCTAGTCGTCTAGTTAAAATATATCGTTTTCAACAAAAATAATACAAAGCACATGTTTTGCACGGAAATTAAAAAAGAAATAACATACATACATGCTGGTATTAATGGTTAGCCTTGCTAGTTGTATGCACTATGCACTCACCTTTTTCTTAACCAAAAAAAAAAGATGTATGCATTGATCAGGCAGCATAACTGATGGGCAGACGGGATAAAACTAAAAGTTCTATGTGTGGGAAATTTTTTTCAAAGAACCAAAAAAAAAAAAAAAAAAAAAAAAAAGAAAGAAGAGAAATGAGGGTTTCGCTCTTTGCGCACCTTAATTATTCTCTTAAATAATTTTGTAGCTCAACCGTATGTGTGGATTGGACGTGTAGCATAAGTTTAGTGAAAAGCTAAGGTATGGTGTGACTGAAATTTTCAATCCTTGCATGAATAAAAAAAAAGAGCTGGTAAATGTGAAATAAGGGAAAATATTAGATATTGTTTCTTAGGTATTATATCTTAGGTTTTTCAATTAAATTCAACCATTTGGCTACATTAACCAATATAATATAAACAATGTTATCATTCCTTAAACACAATTAAATTCAACCATGTGACTTATTAGTTAATGTAACTATATGGTTAAATTTATGGAAAATTATTCTTATACACACACCACTGTTTTTTAACTCAAAAAACTCTGCTTAGTTACCTAGTTTTGTATGGTGAAATGACTTTTATTATTATAGATCAATGTCATCCTATATTGGGCTACCAAAACACAATCAACTAAGATTGCATTCAACCAATACAACAATACTCTAACATATCCCCCTCAATTCCCTTCCATTACTCTTAATCACATATGGAAGCTCCCAAGATAATCCCTGTAAAGTATGGGCTAGGGGTGTATTGCCAAATCAGGATGGCTTAATTTGGCTAAACCTCAAACAATATTGCAACATTTTGGGCTTTTAGATATGGCTTCAAATGGCATGGGATCTTGGATTTATTAGATCTTTTAATCTAGAAACATATCTCCAAACCTCTCACTCTTTTGCTTTGGTTGGTATGTCTTATCTTGTTTTAGATTGCAGGAGCCTACTAGAGAGGCAATGGATGGTTCAGCAGCGACATGTATACCGCTATAAAAGGGGTAAAGATCAAGTAGATAGAATAAGAGAGTCTACTCATTGTCTCTCTTTTGTATAACAAGCTGCGTTGCTAGATATGATGGGTTGGGGCATCAGTAGAGAATATCTCTCTTTTGTTAACAACCTAATTATGTAATATTTTGTATAAATTCTGCAACTGGTGGAACTGCGAAATTCAATGAAACAATGGATGACTCTTTGTTCTAAAATGGTGGGGAAACTCGTTTAGGTTAATAAGACCCATGAAGGGAAAGATGAAAGAAATCATTTAAGAGTTAGACTATGCACTTCAATAGGTGAACCGAGCAGAGGTTTGAATTTGACATGGGCATAGCCCTTGAGGCCTCAAAGGCTCAAAGCAGCTTTGAAGCCTGTTGAAAGGCTAATTGATATGTTTAATACTTTTCCAAAGCTAGCTTCGAATGTTGCCTTTCCATTCAAGTACAGATATCTTGGCCTTGTCTTTAACCAAAATTTAAGGCATTCTTTAGTTTCATCATTTGCCTACTTCATTTAACTTAACTTATGCTCTAAGCAGCTTTTATCTGTGATCACTACAAGAGTATTATTGAATAGTTAATGAAACAATCTATTTCTTCTTCTAATTGAGATCATATGAATCTCACACTGTTTAATTACAATGCAGCATTTGAACTGTTCCATTTAAAATCTCATTGACACATGAACACAAGCAATGGCTTTCTATTATTGACATATGTATATGACAGTCCAAAAAATACACAGTAGCATGCAAGGGGAAAAAATATCGTGAAAATCAACTTAGAATACAAGCTATATCCAACTAAATTGAACACCTACTACATGAGATGAAACTCAAACAGGCAATGGACTGAGCAAATCAAAGAGACCACACGGTCACATCTATTTGCAAAGTAACGATCATGAACTGATGACCTTAACAAAGCTCATTTGTAGGTTCCCATACCCACAGCAGGCTCTCTACCATATTGCTGGAAGCTTTCCCTGGCCTTGGAATAGCAAACATAGTAAAACTCAGAGACTATGGCAGTGAAGAAAATGAATGCTGCCCCTGCCCCAAAAACTCCCTTTCTCAAGGTTGAGCAGGAGAAAGAATCTCCACCTATTATTCCTCTGTACTTTGTGTGGTAGGCATTTCTAACCGAGCCAGCTAGCAAGCAAATCTCGGCAATCAAGAAAAACAACCTGAGAGGAAAAGTTCATAAGATAAACTCATCAATGTAATACAGTGCAAGAAGCACAAGTTTAATTTGCTAGTTGCTTGATAAAGCACTTATATGGGTTTTCAATTTAAGTTTTGCTGTAATTATGAACCTCAATTCAGCTAATAGGGCCTATGAACATTGTCAAGTCTATTTGAGACCCTATATTAAACGTTCGATTTGGTATGGGCACATACCAGCAGATAATGAAGAGAATAACTGCCCAGGCTCTTGAACCTCCAGGACTCAAAGGCTTTCCACAGCAGAAGCATTGGCTTGACACCATTATAAGGGCTTGACTTGCCAAGAGGAACAAAAGTGCACCCACACCCAAGCCCGTTGCAATGTCCGAGTCATAAACACAGTAATCATAGTCTTGTTGACTATCTTTGAAAATTGTGGCCTGCCAAGGAATTTTTATTATTCATTATGTGATTAGGAACCAACAACTCAGCTGCTGAGATTACCAATATCATTTACCCAAACCAATTTTCAAGTGCAACAGAAAAACTTAAGATCCTATAATTCTGATTTGGGGGAGGTACTTTCAGTATCTTTTTATTTTATACATACCTTTGAATTAAATCTGTTTGACAGGTAGATGACTTACATAAGCATCATGTGGAAGAACCATAAGAACATTAAATACTAACTAAAATGGTTGTTAAACATCAAGTCCCAACTACTCTGAAAAAGATTATTCACCTACCACAAACAAGTTAATATTCCCAAACCATAATTCAGTTTTTGCTAAGAGAATCCCCCAAAACATGTTCTTCTTCTTCTTTTTATTTATTTATGAGAAGCAGTTTGAGGTAGAGTTCTAGGCTAAAAAACATGTTTGTTTTATTACTAAAATGGAAAATTCTCGTCTCATTGTTCTGAGTCTGTGTGGGAGAGTGAAAGGAGAGATTTAGTATTTTCTATAAAATGTTCAGACTAAGAACATCATTTGGATTAACAGATTTTGTAATTTCTTTTAAGAAAACAGCCAAGAAAATCACAACCTGCTGTTTGTTATTGAGAAACTGTGGAAAGGAAAATAGAACTTTGGGAAAACAGTATTAAATATCTTAAAGTCCAAAATAACTCAGACAATTCAATTCTCATTAGAATTCTCTACCATAAGGAATCAACAAAATGTAACAAATAAAAGAATTATAGCAGGCCAGGTTTAATTTAATAATCTTCAATCAACCAAAATTTTCTTTTTTTATTCTCATTTCCTTTCATTTTCCTACGTTTACTTAGCAACCAAACAGAACCCATTGAGAAAATTACTTACATAAATTCAACAAACCCAGATACCAATGAAGCATTCACTCAATTATTAGGCACCTAAAAAGATTGCAATGCCATCTATTTATTTATTTTCTTTTGGGAATAAACTCAAAACTTTATTATCTTGTAATTTTCTTAGCAATCAA
This sequence comes from Notholithocarpus densiflorus, assembly GCA_030021035.2. Classification (NCBI taxonomy): domain Eukaryota; kingdom Viridiplantae; phylum Streptophyta; class Magnoliopsida; order Fagales; family Fagaceae; genus Notholithocarpus; species Notholithocarpus densiflorus. Next base: position 645,441 of record JARYZH020011361.1, on the reverse strand, counting down.
ACAGAACCCATGAAGAAAATCACCAAAATTCAACAAACCCAGAAACCAATGAAGCATCCACAACCCAATTTGGCACCCAAAAAAAGACTGCAGTGGCTTAGCAAGAAATGTAACCAAAAAAATAGTTGAGTTAAGACAGACAAAGACAGTGAAATGACTGAAAAAAAAATAGTAATACTCACAGTGCTTCTCCTCTGCTCAGCACCAATGGCCAAACCAAAAGCAATGATGTCCAAGATGAAGACTGAAATCAACACCAACTTGGAAGCCATGGATATGCAACTTCAACAAATCCTCAACTCAACTACAACCAGATCTACCTCTCTGCTCTCTGCTCTTTGCTCTTTTTCTTTTTCTACTGGTTCTTACTCTCTCCTTCTCTGCTTCTATCTCTAATATACAAATATTCACTGGACAAGTGTTCAAGAAGAAGCCAATGTGTGTTTTTTTTTATTTTAACAGAAAATAACTTCACACCAAATGCCTGAAAGTAGACATTCAACCTGCAGAACTGAAAATCCCTAAATGCCCATCAAAGACAAAAGTAGGTCCAATAAATTTCCCTTGCACGGCAAGTAGCATCATTTTATACCATTTTTGGCGCAACTTACCATGTTGTAAATAGTAATTCAGAAAAAAAAAAAAAAGTTGTAAATAATAAAGCTATAGACTTTTTTTTTTTAGTAATTCAGCAAAAAAAAAAAAAAAAAATTGTAAATAATAGAGCTATAGACTTTTTTTTTGAAGAAGAGTAGAGCTATAGACTTACTATTTTTTTTTTCCATCGTTCAAAATTTGCTATTCGATAAGTTGTGGCAAAAATTATGTAAAATATTGTGATACTAGCATTGCTCATTTATTCTATGCTTCATATTAGGTTTAAGTTTTATTTTTCTGTCAATCAAAAATAGTTGTTGCTTAAAAAAAAAAAAAATCTTTGTTAATCTTCCTTATTTGAGAAAAACTAAAAATTATTGATATATTTTTGTACTTTAGCTAGCTACTAAAATTTGATTTTAAAACAATTAATTTCTTGTTTTTAGGCAAGATTTTTATAGTTTAAGTAGCTTCTCAATTCTCAGGATGCTTTGTTACAAAAAGATTTAAGGTTCAAATATAGTAAAAGAAAAAGTGACAATTTGGCCTAATTGGATGAAATGAAAGCACACTTAAAATAAAAATAATGACAAACTTTCCACTAAAAACTTGGCCCATCTCAATTTTTTTTTTCCTGAAAATATGGTTATAAAATTATTATATACAATTCAACCAAAAATTCTAACTAGAAATGTGAAATTTAAATCCTTGATACATGTCACTAATAAAGATAAATAATAGTTAGTGGAAAGTGACATTATTTGTATTTCAAGTGTGTTTCGTTGCATCCAAAAGATCCATGACAATTAAATCAAACAAGATTTGATTTCCACCAAAAATATTTTTTTTATTTAAAAAAAGGGTGTAAAAGAATAAAATGACAAGAATGCAGCGTGTTTAGTTGCAAGGGTATTATAGATATTTGAAGAGGCAGCGGTAAGATGGAAGGGCAATTTAGCAAATTTGACATGAAAGAATTAATAATTCACCAGAAAGTAACATCAATTGCTGGATTGGTAAAGATGTGACTGATTGTCCACTCACCAAAAAGAAAAAAAAAGAAAAAAGGAAAAAAAAGATGTGACTTTTTATTGAGTGTCGGTGGAGCAAAAATAGACATAAGAGTAGTGCAGAAGAGACTTGGGATCTGATGCTTCATTTTAAGGTCAAGCTCATAAAGGTAGTCAGCTTTCTTTATTTATTTATTTTTTAATGCATTTGTTAATTTTATGATTACAGTACAGATCCAACGGCTGGGCTGAGTGAGAGGGTTTAATGGATGGATGCGTGTGATGGAGGGAAAGGGTCTGGAAGGAGGAGAAGGAACCTTGCTTTCACTGCTGCTGGTTGTTGCCTTTCACTGTCATTAATTAAACTTTGGGTATGGTTGGCATGCATGCAATACCAGTCTGTCTACACTTCATTGGGCCCTATTTCCTCCAATCATATAATGCCATGTAAGATTTGGGAAGTGATGGGGACCTATTTTGGACATTTACAAGTGACAACAAAGATCTGCAAATGACCGAACATATCATAGAAAAAGAGCAATGCTAATACCACCGACTTTGGCATAATTTTCTGGCTAGCGAGTTGTGATTAACAAATATGTGTCTCTACATGACTCACTATCACACATTTATCAATTACAATTCTTCATGTCGCGAGTTGTGGTACAAAGTTGTGTCAAATTCGATGGTCCTAACATTACTCATAGAAAAACTGATCTGCATCGAGGTTAGATAAATTTTGGGTCGAGTCATAAATGAATCAGGAATATTATTAATCATCCATCTTTTGGAAACTTTTTATAGAAATTAAAAAAGTTCTCATGAAAATCAATCAATTTTTTCATTTTTCTATAAAAAGTTTCTTAAAATAGTTTTACTAATGTATGCCCTAAGGACATACATCCGTAAAACCCTATTACTTATTTACTCATTAAAAAAAAGAAAATTTAAACCCATTATTAACCCAACCTATTTAATCTAAGCTAGACTCAACACGCTCATTTATAAAATTCATATTCAAACAAGGGAACAAGAAAATTTTTTAAGCTCTAAAAAAATTAATCGTAATTATTAAACTAATCAAATTATTATAAAAAAAAAAAAAAAAAAAAAAACCAAACAGAGAGATTTTTCAACAAGAAAAGTTTCGCACTCATACTATGCAAAAGATCACTTGAGTTTTTTTATTTTCTCCACAAAACTAATTCACCTTTCCTTCAAAATTAACAACAAAGACAACCAGAGTCCTAAGAGAACAAAAAAATAAAAATAAAAACGCCAAAACAGAAACTGTTAGAGTGCTCAAGGAATTTGATTTTGATTTTGATTTTGTTTTGTTTGTTTGATTTTCCCTGCCAAAGAATAGAAGGACTCAAAAGTCAAAACCCTACCTAACCTTGAATTATGTTTATATTGGCTCAGACAAAAGGAAAAGAATAAACGAAATCTGATCTTAATACGCTATTAGAATCCTAATCAAACTCAAAATAATATGGTGATTTGATGCCAAAGTTTCACACAATATAGGACTTTCTTTGACCTTAATTAAGCAGATCAAGGAGAATGTTCCTGTAAATATTGCAAATTTTCTCTTACCTTATTTGCATGATCAATAATTGCTCAAACGTAAGAATCAAAATCTAACATGGGAACAATTGATCAAATGGAATTTTTTGGTAATGGTACAACGAAAATAAATTGCCACATCTCCGCAATTTCCTTAGATTCATAATCGAATTAAAATTCTAATGACATAATAAGATAATATTTATAATAATTCTCCAAATAAAAAACAAAATAAAGAACAAAATCTCAAAGTTCTTCTCAAAAAAAAAAAAAAAAAAAAAAAAATCATGGTCGGCTTCTTCTTCTTAATAAGTCCTTTGATTGTGTACAGCGAAGAAAAACCAAGAATCTCCTTCTTTTGTTGAAACGAAGAGGGACCAATGATCTTTTTTATTCCTTAATTTAGTTGAGTAAGCGAATAGAAACAAAGAAATCAATGTGGTCTCATGTGCTTTGTGCGGCGTTTCTATGGACCAAAGCGTCAAGGTGGAAAAAAGCCTCCAAGTGGTAAAATAATTCTACTTGATCCTTCTATTTGTTATTTTAATTTTTATTCATGAAACTTCACATGATTCTAAACTTAAATATGCTACTCTGATATGGTTTTCTTTCTTTAGGGTAAGAGAGTACTTATTTCATAAAGTGAATGCATAAGATTTTTAATTTTTAATTTTTATTTTCACACAATCAAAAAAAAGATAGGAGAGAAGGATTGAATATGATTTTTCTATCTAGACGTGATCATAATAACATCTTACTAATAAGGTTTAGTGAATTGTGGCTATCTCAATCTCGTGAGGGTCTCAATGTTTCACCAATAATCCGTACTCCATAGACTCTTTCTATTGTGAGAGTTGAATCCAGGATCTAGAGCTCATCAAAACCACTTGTGAGTAAGCCTAGCGAACTCCTAAGATAAATTTAATGTGCACTCTGCAGTAGGATGTAGATGAGTTCATAAAGTTTCCTCAAGCCTAGCCAGTATGAGTCTATGGCCTTATCCCACTCCCTTAAAGTTGTTCCTAATTCTTACCAAACTATATTGGAGTAATCCTAACCAAACCACATTGATTTCTTTGGTGGTTACTCGCTATATATATTCACATGTCCAAAGTTGGTAGATTTAGGAATTAAATGTCATGACTTATGCCAAAACCTACCCTAAACCCATGTTTTTTTTTTTTTGCTGCTCTTCTACAACCCAACCCATGTGCATGGTTTATATACAGGACAATATGAAATCCTGTTTCCTGTTGACTGTTGTAATTACTAATTACTGACTTAGGAATTTAGGATATATAGTCTTTCCTGTTGTATTCAAGGAGAGCTTAAAACCATTATATATTTTATGGCTTTTTTTAGAGCATTTGTTTTATAACTTGTATATACAATTCCTTGTGCTAGGACTAGGAGCCATCTAAGGATCCGTTTGGATACAACTTATTTTTGCTGAAACTGAAAACTGAAAACACTGTAGCAAAATAATTTTTAAATGTGTAAATAGTATCGTGTGACCTATTTTTAATATTTTTTTCTGAATAAAGTGGCTGTGGGTCCCGTGAACAGTGTTGTGAATAGTGATAAACAGTGTCATTTGTCTCAAAAAGCAGAAAACGCGTGAAAAAAAAAAAAAAAAAAGCTGTAAACGTGAACGTGGATCTAAACACTCACTAAATCCTTTTTTCTTTAATATATATATATATATACTCTAGATCAATCAATTACACAAACCTATTTTACCAAATGTACAACCCATTAGTCGGTGGGTTTTAAGAGTAATGTTAGATATATTACAATTTTTGTTAAATACAAATAAATTATTCAAATATTCAGTTTTTATGTTATTAAAATTCATAATCACATTTTTTGTCACCTCAGTTTGTCAACCTTATATTTAGAAAAAGGGTAAAAGTACCTCATGTAGAGTACATTAGGTTCTTTAATTGAATTCAAATACTTTATTGTCATTAAAAAAAAAAAATATTTCTGATTTATTGGTCTAAATTTTTTTAATTTAATTGGAAAATTTAAGGTAATGTACTTAAACTTGTAATATGTTTTAAGCATTTTCCGGGTATTAATATTTGAAATAGAAGAAAATATGCCATGTTGGTAATGTGATCTACATCTCGAGAGGTAGTAATGTTATGGGGAAAAAAATTCACTCTTTTGCACAACTTTTGACAAGGTGGGTTATGATGAGCAAAATCACGTTTACATGGATTGGTGCTTTTTTTTTTTTTCAATCACATCATACCACCTCATAATTGTGAAACAAAAAATTTTGGCATCTTTTGACTTATTGAAAATAGTTTTGGTACTACTACTACTTTTTACAACATATTTGCATAAAAATGGTTCTGGGGATGGTCAACGAATTCTAGTTCAAATAAGAATTCTTTTTCTGTAAATAATGAACCTGGTTTAAATTTATTGGATGTATTCTGAGAAGCACGGACACGGCAATCTTGCAAACGTATTGTGTTTGACATGAATATAGTGCCAACTTCAAAATTAATCCTAAATTTCACATATCCCTCACTTGTGCTCACTTCTCTTCCCTTCTCTATTTCTCTCGCTCTTGATTTGGTACATCACCATCACTTAAGCCACAGATCGCTGTTGATTATCTAGTGCCTACCAGACATCATCACCACTTTCTCTCTCGCATTTGTTGTCCCGGACTCTCAGTTTCTTTCTCTTTCTTACTTGTATATGCAAACACTGTTTTTTTTAGGCGAAAATGCACTTTTGGTCTCTACATTTTGGGTCTATTCTCGATTTAGTCCCTAAATTGATTTAGCTCCTAGGTCCGTCCCTGATTTTTAAAAATCGTTTTTAAAATAGTCCCTGCCGTCAACCTAGTAATAAAAAATGCTGAAGTGACAAATGGAATGCACTATTTGCTGACATGGCTAATAAAATAATAATAAAATATTTTATTTGATATTTTTTAAATGCCATGTCAGCATTTTCTGAATTAAAAAAAGTCATGTCAGTTTAATTAGAAAAATAAAAATAATTTATATTTTTCAATTTCAATTTAATTCAAACTAAATTAAAAAAAAAAAACTTTTTTTTTTAGAGAAATTTTTTTTTTAAATCTAATTATTATTATTATTATTATTGCTTTCATTATTTTTTAGGAGGTAAGAACACAAGAACTTGTTCTTCCCGAATCCAAGAACAATCAAACCCAGAACAAGAGCACAATCAAACCCAAAACAATGCAAAATTTCATACAAAATCTCTATCCTCCACCGAAACCTCCAGAACATGAAAAAATTATCAAACCCAAACCCACACGAGAAAACCAACCCAGAAAAATCATCAAACCTCCAACCCAAAAAAATGTCAAACCCAAAAACCTCCAACCCAGAACATGAACTTCATTCTTCATGTTTTTCTCCAAATCAAGACAAACCCAATTGACTAACCCACTCAAAATCAATCTCAGCACAAAAAATCCATACCCACAAATTGAAACCACCACCAACAACCAATCAAAACTGAAACCACCACCAACAACCAAAACAACTACCACAATCACCCACACCACCAACCACAACAACCATAAATCACCACTAAAAACCCACTGCTGATCAACCTAGCACCACCCACCGCCGAGAGTCAAACCCAAACTCAAACAAAACCCAAGACCCATACTAAAACTCAAAATACCCAAACAAAATCTAAATTCCAAAATCCAAAACCCAAACCATCCGCCGCCACTGCCACCACCACTGCCAAATCCATACCTACAAACCCAAATAATAATTAAAAAAAAAAAAAAAACCAAATTAGATCCATTTTCTGTCACAACCACCAAACCCAAGACTTGCGGCGACCTATGGCGAGCAAAACCACAGCCACCCACGAGCACCAACGGCCCCACGCCAGCCCACGGCGATTTGGATCCCACTTGTGCCGATCTGAACCCACCAACGGCGAGCCACGACCACCGAAACGCCACCACTCAACTAGAAATCACTGATTCGGAGAGAGGGAGACTGAGATGAGGAAAAAAGAATAGAGAAATAGAGAGGGAGAAGATGGCTGAGCTTGTGAGCTTAGTGGTAGAGAGTGTAGGGTGAAGAGAGAGAGGGAGTTTGAGATTAGTGGTAGAGAGTGTAGAAGATTTTTTTTTAAGCTGATGAGGTTAACCAAAAACAAAAACAAAAAGAATTAAAACGATTATGAATTTTTATTTTTTAAGAAATGATTTTAGTTTAAATTAGATTTAAGGTTTTTTTTTAAAAATTTAATTTACATTTTTTTATAAATTTTCTTAGGGCTGGCTTTTTTTATTAATTTAAATGCTGACATGGCATTTAAAAAATATCAAATAAAATATTTTATTATTATCTTATTAGCCACGTCAGCAAACAGTGCATTCTGTTTGCCACTTCAGCATTTTCTGTTACTGGGTTGACGATAAGGACTATTTTGAAAACGATTTTTAAAAATCAGGGATTGACCTAGAAGCTAAATCAATTTAGGGACCAAATCAAGAATAGGCCTAAAATGTAGGGACCAAAAATGCATTTTCACCTTTTTTTTTTTTTTTTTTTTTTTTTTCATTAGGTGGTGTGGGTATTTTATATCATCGGGATATACAATATTCTACTGACATAAAGATTAATTCAACACTGTAAAATCCACCCTTATGTCACCCACCCCAAATCATGGGCGAGGTTTTGACATTTGTCAAATCACAATTCAATCAGGTATAATAATAATAATAATAAGCCTTAACTTTATATGACACTATGTAATTTAGGCCTACTAATTATTATTATTATTATTATTTTTTTTGACAAATAAAGGTATTTAAACCTCTTTCAGTTTTTTTTTTTTTTTTTGATGGGATCAGTATTTATTTTAATAGCACTGCAGTTTGATCTTTTTTCCATTCGATTCATTCTTTTACTTGTCTTTAAAAACACAAACATTTATGCTTTTGTTGTAGCAAGCATATGATAGAGAAGGCTCAACTTCGTATAACCATCCAAAAGAAAAGGAATGATTCAATTATAAGACAATCACGTGCTGATATTGCTCAACTCCTCCAGATTGGCCAGCTAGATCAAGCCTTTGCCAGGGTACCTTTTTTTTTTTTTTTTAAATATTTTATTATGTATAGTGACGTTAAGTTTTTATTTTTTGTTTATTCTTTATTTTCGAATTATATTGTTGCAATTTAAACAAAAAATACTTTATTAATTTTGGATTACTTTTTTAATTTATTTGTTTATTTACAATCATATACTAAAAAAAAAATTTCTCCGAGGAAAGTCCTATTCTGGACTTCTTAATGTTTATAATTCATAATCTTAAATTTTTTAGACTTATTTTTTTTTGGTCTGAACTCAAATGCTTTTTTTTTTTTCTATGAATTTATATTTAGGTTGGGAGACTCTTCAAGGATCAGAATCTATTAGCCGCATATGATCAAATTAATGATTTCTGTGAATGCATCATCACCAATTTCGCCCACCTTTGCGAACAAAGGTACCTATCTATGACTATGACTTCACTTTATTAAACTGTAGAGGTACATTGGATTTCTCTCAATCTAGAGGTTCTTCAATTATATACCTTGGATTAATTTGTTGAAAATTGACCCTAAAATTTTGTGACTAAGGCTTTGATTTATTAATGTAGGGACGTACAATCTTTGCCAATTGATGTTCGCCAAGCTTTGGCGAATTTGATATTTGCTGCCTCAAGATGTGGTGAGTTGCCAGAGCTAAATTTGTTGCGGCATTTTTTTAGAGCTCGTTATGGTTGTGAATTTGAGACCACCAATGTTGAATTGCGACATGAAAATATTGTGACTTCTCAGATAAAGCAGAACCTATGCAAACTTGCAATATCTTATGATGAAATGCTCCAACTGATAAGTGAAATAGATAAAGAACACACACTTGATTTGAGGTTTTGGGATTTTGAACAAAGTTAGTGCACCATGCAATGCTACTTTTACACCATAGAACAATTTTTCAATTTATTAGCATTTTGTATGAAGAGCCTAAAATGAAGACTGTGGTAACAGAATAGATGGAGATGTTGAAAATTTTTTATTAGCATTTTTTGGTTAATATAAAATTATTCATTATTTTTTCATTTCTTAATATGTTTTACATTGATGAATTTAATGAATTTTTCTTTAGACTTACAAACCAAGGGTTTTTTTAGCTCAACTAGCATCTTTTAGTGTTTTCAACGGAAATGTTTAGAGTTTAAATTTACAATTGTTCATTGTTTACAAAGTTTGAGAATTTTAAGGTGAACTGTTTGGATTATACTGAAGAGAAGAGGGTGGTTCAAGAAGAATGTCATGATGAGCATGAGTATTAGTAATGTGTTCTACGTCGGGCCAAAATCATTTTGATAAGTACACATTGCAGAATGACAAAATATATCCTTTAACTTGGATTTATATATGGAAAAAAAAATGAACCCATTTTAACCCAACACATTCAGATGGACAAAATCATTTTGATAAGTGCATTGCAGAATGACAAAATAAATTCTTCCAACAAATAGTAATTAATAAAGGAATAAAGAATGCCAAGGATGAATCATTACAAGGCTTTGTAATACATACAACAGAATTTTGAATAAAATCAAAAAAGACTCCCAAGCGTATATCAAAGCAAAATCAAAAGGTATACCAAATTAAGAGGTTACCAGTTTATTCCCTCCATATGTTACACAAATTTGGATAAATAAACATTTCAAATCCTCCAATGGCAGCAAAACCCGAAGCCTTATTATTATGCTATCAACATTCTTCTGCTCAACAGCTGCATGGCACACATCAGCTGTGCATGATCAAACAAAATTCTATTTGTAAGTTACCTCTTGCTCTTGAATAACCAATAATCTAAACCAGAGGCATTGGGGAATAATATGAACACGAAAGCCGCAAGCAAAGAGTTCAAATCCTACTAAAACATATGTTCAGTTCATGAGTGAGTTTCAGCCTTTTTCCTTCCAAACATAAGAAGCCTTCTAAATCCTTTGGTGGCTTTAGTAGAATTCTCATCACTGTCCCACTTCTTCCTGGAATGGTTTGACTCTGAAACTGCTCCATTACCTGGTGGTGGAGTTGAGATCTCTATCTCTGAAATTTCAGGTGTGACTTGAAAGTTTTCATTTATTGCACCATTTGCTTCTAGATTCTCAGCAGAAGCAATCAAAACTTTGTCAGGTGATGGTGGCATAGGATGTATAGTTATTTCATGGGGACCTTCAGAAAGTGTTTTTCCTTCAGTTTGAACAGAATATGCGTGAGATAATCTGTCAACATTACATTCTTGCTGAGCCACTGTTAGAATATGATCTTCAGTAGGCACAGATGAGGCCATGTTGAGTGAATTCCCATTGCAGTTCCCATCATCCAAGATATCCCTATGTGAATTCACAGTTTCCTCATTCTTCTCAATAGAAGCAGTAGTGTGCAGCTGCTTAATGTCTTTCAGATCAAGGGCATCATCAGTTTGAGTTACCTGGGCAGCTGATGACTTCACTGGAAATTCAGCTACAGAATCCATGCCATCCTTTGCTTGGACATCAGTGTCAGAAGAAAGTGTCTGATTTAAATTCTTGGGGTCCTTTTTCTCATCTGAAGGTTTGAGTGTGCTTGGAGTTGGTTTCTTATTCTCAGCACCAGCAGTGTTCTTTGGCAAGTTAGTTGCAGCTACACCATTTGCCTTCAATGTTGATTTTTTGGGCTGGTCCGATTTTGATTGAGTCAATGAGTCCTTCTGAGTTGTTCGTGCTGTTGCAAGGCGATCTATGGTGGAACTCCTTAGGACTGGCTTATGTGGTTTCTTAGTCTCTTGGATTGGGGTCTGAATATTAGCTTTCTCATTCTTCACAGAAGTCACTGTAGTTTTATTCACTGTAGCTGTCCTTTTGGTAGTTTCTGTACTAGATCCTCTTGAAGAACTTCTTTCAGCAATTCTCTTCTGGCGTTGAATCATTAACTCCTCCATTCTCCTCCTGTTCTCTTCTTCCTATTGGAAATGGGGCAAAAAGAGAGTGAATAAAATCACCATAAAAGAAAAGGGAAAGAACAAGTTAAATGATAATAATCAAAAAGTAACTAAAGGTCTTAAAAAATCTCAAGAAAATGGAACATTCTGTGGAATTTAAAAGAACATATCCACAGACACATGAGGCTATACAAATATCCAAGCCATATCCAAAATGACTGGAGTCTAGGAAGGAAAAACAATATTTCATGAGATTCCTCAAAGATTATCTCCATGCTCTAGGAAAATCTTCCCAAAGAAATTAATTCCAAATGATAAGAGAAACATAATGGACTTGGGTCTAATTCCATGTCAAACGTTATCAGCAATTTCAAATTCTATTGGACATTTATAGCTCCCGTACACATTGGTTCCCAGAAATAAATGAAACAAAAGAAAGGAAAAGCTTAAAAGTTACAGTAAACAAAGGAAACTGTCATATTTTCCTTTCTTTCTCTCATTCAGTCTGGGAACCAATTGGACCTTGAATGTTTGTGAAATACCTTCTCAGATTTGCTCTTTGGAACTGTTGTTCTGCTTACAGAAGTTGGTTTCTTGCTCCTTGATAAGATGTCAGATTTGCTTTTTCCAAGGGATCCGTTTAAAAGTTTAGACCTTGCTTCTTTACCCGAAACTTTTCCTGCAGGAGTTCCACTATTTTTGGCTTTTGCATTCTTACTATTAGGAGGCAGCTTATCATCAACAACACCAGCTGTTTCACTGTCAGAATGCCTGTTATTGACTTCATTTGATAATAAGCTATTTTCATAATCCATTTCTGGAGTCCATGATGCCACAGCATGGTCAGTTGCTGAATCACGATCAAGCATCATGTAAAGGTCATCTGGCTCATGGGTAGCAATGACTTCAGGCTTATTGTGTGAAATTTCTGGTGGTCCATATTCATATTGAGTATCTCCAACAATCTCTGGAACCATGCTTATGTCAGTCCTTAACTGAGAATCAAGTTGATTATCAAATGATCGAGCTTGAACCATGAAAGAGTCATCAGCTAAAACATCGCTTTTATTTTTTCCAGCATGAACATCAACAGCTACTGATGAAGCGTAAACACCATCAAACATCTTGAGATCTTTGCTTGCATCCTGATGTGCTGATTTATCTGGTTGGCTGTTGAGGAACCAATCTCCTTCTTCTTGACATTTGGTTATGGAAAATTCAGTAGCACTATCAGATATAACAGCATGGGGACGATTCCCTGATTCTTCAATTCTGTGTGAAAATAACTCCTCCTCATATGTGCTATCTGCTTTCCTAATAGTTGCATTCTTGTCAACTTCAAAATTCCCAATGTGAGTTTTCCCCTCCACTCCAGTATTCCTCTCTGTTACAACAAAGGAATCACTCGATATAGTTTGTTGCTTAGTAACTTTCTCTTGTTCCAGGTTGAAGGCAAATGAACTTCTCTCTTCAGAGTTCTTATTTGTAAAATATTCCTCCTGAACATCTACAGAGTTTGGCTCTAAAACAGAATAATTTGACTCTTTTTCTTGCATAAGAAGATTCTGGAAAGCACCCCAGGGGTCGTTCCTTTTTCCTCCCTCAGAGTTAATTGCAGCACCATTCTTAATTTCCTGATCAGCAGCATCATTTGGACCATCTGCAATGCCAGGAAGCTTGACCCCTCCATGTTTCTTATGACGACGTGAGGTTGATTTATGCCTTCTCTCTAATGATTCAACTGCTTCCTCTACTTGCTGCTTGATTGAATCCCCATTGATGAATTCATCCTCATCAGATGAATTCCCCTCTGAGCCAGTATCCTCTCCATCCCTCTTAGAGGTTATGTAATTGATATTGCGGATAACAACCTTTCTTGAGGACTTCTTCCCATGCTTCTTTTTGTGTGGCTTCTCTTTTGAAGAATAATTTTTGTGATGCTCCAAATCCTCATCTGATTCACTCTCAGAACTGGAGTCACTGGGCTCGGTGGAGCGATCTTGCTCTGAAGTTTCCAGTACTTTTCCATGTGAATGTTTCTTTTTATTCCTAGATGATTTGTGATTCCGATGTCCATCTAGTTCTTGACCAAGAACTTGACCAGAATCTTCAACATTTGAAGGCCATTGCATATTGCCTGGATAATATGAAGAGGCATGTTGTTGCATACCAGGAAAAAGGTAGCTTGGATATGGGGGCATTTGTGGAAATACAGGACCTTGAAAGTTGTGCATGTACTGAGGAACATGGTTTGGCCATGTCATCGGTGCTTGAATTCTCCCATTTGTTGATTGTGTTTGAGATGATGTTGGCAAGCTACTTTCTGCATATTTCAGATTCAAAGATGTACCAGTTACCGACAAAGGAGAACAATCTTTACTAGTTTCTTTGTAATTTGCAATTCAAACATAAGCTATGGTCAGAAACATTTTCTGTACAAAGTATGGCAAAGGTAAAACTAATTGATAAGAGAATGCAAATTCATAAATATAATGCTAAAAGTAAAATTGCTTGGACCTGGAAATGATAAAGTTTTGATAAGCATTAGGCTGGAATATATTCTTTTCATGAAAACTTCATGTCAATAAGTGCAATTCATAATCAATTAAGTCTATGTAGTTCTAAATTATAGAAAAATAGAGACGAGGCTTGAGCAGTGGCATAAATATATTTCAGCATTAGGATGGAATAAATTCCTTTCTTACAAACTTCATGTCAATAAGTGTAATTCATAATCTATTAAGTCTATGGTAGATCTAAATTATAGAAAACAGGGTTGAGGCTTGAACAGTGGCATAAATATTCCTCATGCTCTTTTATTAATTAATGTTCTTAGTTTCTTAGCCAAGAGAGAGAGAAGGGGGGTGGAGTGGAATTTCATTCTTTTTTAAGGGTTGATTTCACTTTCCCCTCTTAAACTATGATGCAGTTACAATGCCCCCCCCCCCCCCCCCCCCCTAATTAGTAATAAGCACATAGCCCATTACCATTGGGTTTCCTTCAAATTTAACCGAAAAGCCAAAATTTTTCAAAAAGCATGCATGATAGAAATTTGAATTTTCCATCAAATTTGACTAAAATCCTAATGGCAGGGGGCAAACTGCATATACCAATAGTAAAGGGTTCCCACTGCTCAGTTTTGAAATTTAGGGATAGATTGCAATTGTACCATAGCTATATAACCAAATGATTGTGGCTTGTCCAAACAGGATTAAAGGTGTTCTTACATTCTAGACAACGACGATAGCCATTGTGGGCATCACACAACTGAATTTTCATACTTTTAATCTCTGCACTCTGTCTGAACCTATGACAAATAAATTTTAGGAGGGTCACTGCAAAAATCTGACTGCCTTAATTAACCCATGTTTCACGTGTTATTGGAATTTTAACTTTTTCTTTATTTCTTTTTAATGTTATGAAATATTCACTTGTTAAGAATTTTTTTACGGCATTCTTTCACAAGTTGAAAGTTTTTTTCCAAGAATAATGAGGGATTGGATATTCAACCATACCTTGGCTATTGTCCAAACTTCCGTGACTTGCAGTTGAATCAGATGCATCCATGGAGCCATTCTGTTTTCCATTAGAGAGACCATTTGGGTGAACATTTATCATAAGATTCTGACTAGTTTCAAGATCTTCACCAGCAAGTATGATCCCAGATGTTCCCAAGTATGGCAATTCTTGCTGAGAGCATGCCTGCATTGCTGCAATTTCATCTACCCAAAGCCTATCTTCATTCTTTTTCTTGCATAGATCGATGAAATTTATGCATGCTTCCCTAAATGAAACCAGACACAGATTACACTCTTTAACCAATATTTTAAATTCTATACCCCCCAAAAAGTATAAAAAATAAAAAAGAAAGGCAACTTTAAAAAAATGTTCACAATTCAAAATAGAAAATACAGGAATTCTGCATTAAGGAAAAATATCTTAAGAAGATAAAACTGTCCTTTAAGGAGGAAATAATCATTAGAAGGTTGACAAATATCTAGAAACCTCCTTAGTGCATCATTCGGAACAATCAACAAAACCAATTGCATTAGTAAACCAAAGTATGACAGTAGAAAATAAGATAGATACAAATAATATTGAGCAAATGAAAACTGATATGAAACATTGTAATTCATATTGTGTGAGATCCAAAATAGTACTAAACGATAACTACATTCTACAGGGGAAAAAATGGTCCAGGTTCTCCAATCTCCTACACCTTCATAAGGCAAAGAAGCCTTGTTAATATAAACAATAAAAAGAAAACTATTTCTGAGTCAACTGTAAGCCAGTGAGGCTCTCCATGTCAAATTCCACAGTAGGCTAGACTAATTTTGTATAATTCCGCTTTGGGAAATTGACCCTCTTACATGGTGTACTGAAAATTACGTCAATAATGGGGGCACAAGATTTGGTTGCTCTTTAACAAATGTTTTTCTAATAATTGAAAAGACAGGATGCTTGATCAAAAGAAACAACATCCTGTAATAGTGGAAAGTCGACACAGGGGACAGCTAGCGTCAGCTTTGCTACCAAGATTTCAGACCTTGAATGAAAAGGTCCATTTGCAAGGCATTAGTGTTTCACTAACAATACAATCAACAGTAATACAACCATGCAATTAAAAGTGAAGTCAATATCTAATGTAAAAATCATTATCAAAATAGAAGAATGAATTGAAAGATTTTCCAATGAAAGGTGGTAAATTGCTAATGCTCCCTCTTTTATATGTTGTGACAAAGCAGTTTTTCTTCAGTTTAATCTCTAGATATTTATTTGATTCAGTCACCTGTTGGCATTCATCATACCTTAAACGTGAAGCTCCAAAAGCATCAGAAAAAGAAATAAGATCATCTATGTAGTCCATCTCATATCCAGCAACTAAGGCACGGGCATAAGCCATTGCTTGCTCTCTGCGGAGCGCTGCCTTCCGAGTTTCCAGAACACGTAGAAGACGAATCCTGTTCATTACCAGCAGCTGAACAATGAATGCATGAGAATATAATGTGTTGTAATTAAGTACATAGAATAACTATATGCGACCAATAGAAACCAGATATATTACTTGGAATTCTCTTCTGGTACAGCATCGCCTGTTCCATTGGATTCACCTTTCGACTAAGATGCACCATCACAATAAAAGGTTAATGCTTTGTAAGAACTTCGAAGGATAAACAATGCATTTTACAATAATATAAAAATAATGACATACATTGGAGTAGGCATTTGATCTTTTGGAATGCCCATCAGCAGCAGACACATTTCCTGTCAATTACAAGGTTGTAGATAAAATCATTCACACAGTGAGTCAATCTACAGGTTAAAGAAATATAATCCAGGTTTCATATTTTGCTGTCAGATTAAAGTGCTTCCCTCCAACATTCTGCAATGAATTCCATTGCAAATTTTACATTCTGTAATCTAAAAACAATACCATATTTTAATATCCAACAAGTTGTGACATCCATGATAGCTATCAGTAAGTTTTTCCAAATTATGAAAATATCAATGTTGCAAGATAACCTAGTTTAATAAAAAAATTATTTATAGATGACTAGGATGATAGCCAGAAAAGGTTCAGTACATTACTAATCCCTATATTTACCAGAAAAATACAGAATAAAAGACTGAAACTTTTATTGATAGTGAACTTATCAAATTCTTTTTACAAGTTAGGGGCCAAATTAAAGGCTCCAAAACACTTAATTTCCAAGAAAAAATATTTTTAGATAGATCCAAAGCAATATTTTACCATTCGATTTTGACTAAAATATTCCTAAAAATATACAAAAACAAGGGGAAAAAAATCATTTCTGGTAAATTCAGAAAATTACAAAACTAACAAGAAATTCCTCCAATATTCGTATAGGATGTCTACGTCAACAGATCTGGTTAGAAAATATCCCAAGCATCAAATATGCTTCCTTATATTTGGTGAAAATACAGAATAGCATAAGCATCAACCAAAACCAGACTTCAATGAAGTTCAAGGTTTAACTAATTGACTTTGACATTTAAATAAAAAGTAGGATAATAGGAATGCACTTGATTCACTGGTCATGAAGAAATCCAAAGAATAATCACAAGAGATCGATCTCTAAGCATACCATCTGCCTCTATGTATTCACTTGATTGAATCGAATTCTCAATCTGCACAATCTCTCTCTCTATAGTCACAAATCTCTCAAGAACTTCTGGTGAGCTAACAAATCTCACAAACCTGTTTCATACAAAGAAACAAACTAAAATAATCAATCAAATAAAAGACAAGTGTTACACAAATTCCCAATGATTTGCAACTATTTGACTTTTTATTCACAAACCAAAAATTCTTGAACAGCCAACTAGTTAACAAGAACAACTTTATGGGATTTACTCAAATAAAAAAATACTCCAAATTCCAAAACTTCCATTTAAATTCAAACTGCCCATGATTTCAGCTGGAATGCTAAAAAATGTACCCAAAATGTTTAATTTTTCTTAATTAAAACTTGAATTCCATGACAAATCTTTTTGCATAACAGGCCAAATTCCCACCAAATTTACATACCCAATTCAGCAATGACTTTGGTTGAGCTAAGAACCATTAAAACAAGCACATACATATAGAGTATAACTGAATTAATTTACCTTTGCAGAGTGGCTTTGGTGAACCAAGAGGCATGAGAGCCAGCTGGGCGCAGAGTGATGGAATATCCACCTTTAGAAATCTGATCTTTGGCGCTTTTAAGGTGCAAAATGAAGGGTTCAAGAAGCCCTGATGCCAACTTCTCGTTCAAAGGTCCAGAGAAAATCACCAAATCACATCTTCAACAAATTATGGAAACCATAGAGAGAGCACAATAAGACAAGAATTCATTTCTCAATCATAAAGTAAACACACATCAATCAATGTAGAAGGGAAAAAAGAAAAGAAAAAGAGTACCTGGTTCTGGTTGGAGTTAGTTGGAAAAGAACATGGTCAAGAACAGTTCTGGAGTCCATTGAGAAGAGTGAAAGATAGAGACAGAGACTATAGAGAGAATGAAGTTCAGAAGGTCATAATCTTAGTTCATAGCACATTGGTTTGTAGCATTAAATTTTTGCAGGTTTAGTACTATGTTTCTTTCCATGTTGCACATGGAAGTTGGAGAGAGAGAGTGGCAGTCAGAAGGTGAAGAAGCTGAGCACATGGGATGATGAGATGAGAGTGAGTGCGAGTGTAAGTGAGGAACGAGGAACAAAGAAGGCGATTTTTTTATGTTCTCTTTTTTAGGATGTGGGTTCCACTCTAACATGCCGACACTCACATCTCTCTTTCTCTTACATGACAGACAGAAACATACATAAAAAGAAATAAAAATAAAAATAAAAGTAGGTGCAGTCATTTCCATGCTCAACTCACCAATTGAATTGATCTCACTGTATGATTGTATTACCAAAAAAATAAAAGATAATTATCCCTTTTCCTTAGTAAATTCAAGATAAAAATATCATTTGGGAGTCATTTGTTAAATTTTTCATTTTATTAGTACTTAGTTTGGTCATGTTATTTTAACTTACAGTTAATTTAGTTTTTTTGTATTTTTTATTCGAGATATATTACCTTTAACTTATAAAAGTTTTCTTCATAGATATAAATTGTCAAACTGAATCACGTAATATTTATATTCTTGTGTTATTCTATTTTATATTTCTGCTTCAGCATTTATTTTAACATATTTAATATGGTATCAGAGTTAATATTTAACATTATGTGCCTGTTTAAGTATTGCTTAATTTTAATAGCTTATTTGCATAACTTGAGACAAAACAAAAAACTAAAAGTTAGATTATTTAAAAAACAAATATGCAACCAATATCAAATAATTTAAGCAAAAACACAAGTTTTTAATCAGTTGACAAAGTCACACTATAAATATGACATTTTAAAACTTATCTAGTTTATTTATTTATTTTTAATTTTTTTTATGTATGACATTTTTAAAGTTCGCATTTTTCTTAAATATATCTAACTAGCCATTTTAAGGCCAATAAATCTATTTATATATATATATATATATATATATATATATATATATATATATATATATATATATATATAAAGCTCTCGTTTAAAAGAGCTCAAAAGGGAATGGATCTAAGGTGCTTGAAAGAGAAGAAGATGATGATGAGTGGTGCATGACTTAGTCTGGGTGTATGTGGTTGAGAGGTCGTTTTGTTTCTTTTTTCTGTTCACTTTTACTATATTATGTAAGCTTGTTATCCAAGAGAGCAGAAAGGGATTTCTCTCTCTCTCTCTCTCTCTCTCAGTTGCTTTTGTTCTTAGCTTCCTTGTCATTGTCAACGTGGAATGGAAGAGTGGAGGAGTGGCAAAGAATAATAACACCATGCCTATCAGCCAACCACAAAAGGCTATCTTTCGATTCAGCCAAGCATAAAAGAAAATCCAAACGGAAGTGGTAGCTAGACATGTCAAAGTCCAAATGAGGGCTTTCCACTTCCATACAAAACTCTAGCTTCATATGCTATGTGATGCAATATTAAGGAGATATTATAGAATAGACTACAAACACTAAAACAATTATAAATATAAAAATATGTATAAAGATGATCGAACCAATTATCTTTAAAAAGTTTTAGTTTCCAAGTTAGGAATCTCAAATTTGGGACCTTAGATTTAAAGGTCTATTCTTCTATTATTAAAAAAAGAAAGAAAAAAAAAAGACATTTAAAGGTCTAATGGCAACTCCATTGAGCTATTAATTATTTGGTTTAAATATGCCAAAAAATTTTATAATAATTATGAGTTATGAATCACTCTGCTTGGAGCCAATTTGATATTTTAGATTTATCCACTTATCACTCTTGATTAATCTAATCAAATCCATTTAATCCAAACTAAGTGATTAATAACTAAGGTTGGATAGTTGTAAATTTAAGTGGGATTCAATTTGTTTTTGCTGAAACACTAATTCCTTTCTTACAAGTCAGGCTAAATATAATTTGAGGCAAAAGTCGATAAATCTAAGTAAATTTGAATTATTTGATGAATTAATACTAATTAAACCAAAATTAATTTCCTATAGAGAATTAGATATCATAGCTCACGCATAAGATTTAATAAAAAAGAAATGAAAATTTATTATTCTAAAAAAAAGATGTTTACTTTATCTTAGATATAAGGTGATGCTATGTGGAAGATTACGTTGGTAATGTTGACAATTTACCATATAGGATATTGGTTTGCAAAAATTAAAATTTCAAGCTATTAGAGGATATTAATAATCATTGATGATCTAGTACATTTACAACATTTTTTTTTTCAAGCAGTTTAGGGTTTCAATTGGATTAGGTTTTTATTGGTCTAGTATTTTAGAAGCCTTGAATGTGATTGGTGAACTTTTCTATTTTTGAGGTAAATGATCGGTGAACTTTAACAACATAATTAGTGAATGTTTAAATTACTTTTTGGTAATTAATGACACATAAGTTTGTAAGTCTTATGTAATAAAATTTGTAGCATTTTTGGCATTACTCATGAAAAAAAAAAATATTGTACAACCATTTAAAAGAACAAAAAAAAAAAAAAAAAAATTATCATCATAAAATTTTGGACCTTTTTATAATGGGGGTGAGACATTTTTTACAAAGGGGTAGAAAATTTTTGTAGTGGGGCCTTAGGCCTAAGCCTTGGGTGACTCTGCTCACTTAAACTCATTAAGCACATGAAACTCGCACTTCTTTTCATTTATTAATATGCCAACTTATTGGCAAAAAAATAATATGCCAACTTATTATTTAAGTTAATGACTTAATTCACTTAAATGATTTTTTTTTTTTAAATATTAAAATGCTCAACATTGTGATATGAACATGTTTGTTGCCATAACGAATTAGTTTTCAATCATAGTCTCAGGATCAAGATTAAAATTTAGTATAGTTTTCTAGTTTAAACCCAAAGCTTTAAAATATGGTGCCATATTCTCCTTGTAGAAAACCAAACAATGAAAAATGGCTTCTAAATTCCAACTGCCCCCTACACAAACACACACAAAAAGTCTCCACTACCCTAATTAGTTAATCTATATTCTATGAGTCTATTAATACCTAACCAAATATTTAAAGATAGCCCCTAAAACCATATCAAGACAACTATCCAACCTAAGTCCCTTTGTTCAAATCTCATTCTCACGACATACATGAGTTCCTATATATTTGAAATCTTTAACTAGTATTTTGTGATTACACTAAGAGATTATTCCATGTAATTACATACTGCATGTGTATATTGCCAGATAATGACTTAAATAATTTTAGGCTAATTTAACAATTAAGTCCAATTACTTTATAAAAAAAACAAAATTAAGTCGAATTACGCAAGTGATTAATCAATTAACATAAGCATGGATAATAGCATGTAAAAATAGAATTTTAAATCCACACACACACAATTAAAACACAACCATAACAAATGTATGTGTTATCAAAGAGGAAAACTTGAGTACTAGGCAAGAAACCTCTTCCCAGTCTCACTGCCGAAAATGATTCACTAGAATAGATAGTTGCAGTACATATTATTTACAAAACCCTCTGAGTCAAGTAGTAATTATGTACTTAAGCTTTCCAAACTCTTGCTCGCAACTGACTCCACAAATCCTTTCACTACTCTAGCTCCTGGATCTGCAATTAAACTTCAATTGCAATCTCCAAGTCTTCTTAGCTGTTTTATGGTGGTTCCAATGCTTCCCAAAGCTCTAATCAACACTCACAGCTCAAAGGTTGTGATGGTCTTAATCTCATTTCATGAAATATGGCTATTTTCCTAGGTTTCTTTCACACCTCATATAAGAATTAGGGTTTAATTCCATGGGAAAATGAGTTATATATAAGATGGGAAAAGACTAGAATAATAGGGGAATTCATAACTAAATTCTCTATAGTTTTCATGTTTTCGCTCCCGTGAAGTGGCTATCTCAATTGCTATTTCGCTAGATACATCTTCAATTTCGCTCAACTGAAATCTCATGTCGTACAGAATCCAAATCTTCTGTCTCACTTTTCTTGCTTCACTCTATACTCCACTAATAAAAACTTGCCACATGTTCACCTAATTAATTAAATATTACCATTATTGACTTATTAATACTACCATTATTAATTAATGGTAGTATCTAATTATTTAGGTAAACATGTGGCAAGTTTTTATTAGTGAAGTATAGAGTGGAGCAGAAAAAGTGAGACAGAAGATTTGAGCTCTGTCGTACAATTCCATTTTTAGCACTTGTACCTCAACCCAAATGCACATAGACCCACAAAATAAAAATTACAAGGTAATTTATGCTTAATTACAATAAAACTTTGGCATGGATATGCCAACACTCTAAGATCCTAACATCCATTTATTTTTATAATGATTATAATTTTAGACTATCATATCAATTTGTATAATTGTAATATTAAAATTTATAGCAGTCCTAATAATTCTCGTTACCAAAAAGATAAAGAGTCGATGGCTATAATTGTCTAATACTAGTTGCATTAAATTTTACAACGGAGTAGTGCTCTCATAAAATGTAACAAGCTTGTGCCAGCTGATAAAGCTATGATATTACACCAAAATTGTCGGTTCCTATTTAATTAGCATCTATGAAAACAAAAACTAAATCATTATCAGAGTACTCCACACCCTTTAAGAGGAGGGTCCTTGATGATTGTTCTTAATTTGGAACCATACAACACTCTCTCCAAACGTGTACTTAAAAATCAAATCCGATATATTTCACACACTTAGATGAGACAATCATTAGGATTAGGAATAGGAAGATTTTGATTTTCTTTTCTTTCTTTCCTAAGCAATTAGGAATCAATTATTATGGATCTCTACCAAGTGCAATTAATTACGTATCTTCTCAAACGCTATCCAACAAATTAATGATTGATGACAATCCCATAGCCACCTTCTGCAAAGTTTTTTTTTTTTTTTGACTCACCTTCTGCAAAGTTAACAGCATATCCTTGGGATCAATTAATCAAAGTATGAATTTATTTTCTTTTTTAAATAAAGGTCCCATGCAAGTCTGGAATGTTGAGTATGACAGAGTATACATACTAACGTCAAGAATGGAATAATACGGCTAGCAATTAAACTAAAGTTATGGTATCTTTTTATTCTTTTTTAAGCTATATGTCTATAGTTTCCAATGGTGTTCCTCATGTGTAGTTTCCAATTGCTCTGACAAATAAATGTACCTACAGCTCTTATTACGGCAATAGTTCAGGAAGCCAATTTGATTACAAGGACTCAGGGTTTTTTTTTAGCTCACCCATTTGGATTGATGACACATGATATATATTAACGAGTTCATATCCTATAATATATTAAGAAAGTGATAACAAAAATTGATGTAGCCTTTTTGTGCATATTTCAACCGTGAACGTTATTATTCTATTAAGAGGGCTCAAAGTTTCATATATATAGTTAGTATTATTCTGTATCGATTGCTTGTGACGTAGTTGGAAGAGTTTTTAAGCATCATAATTACACACAATATGTAGGGTTTCAAAGCTCCTCATAGATTAAATGTATAATTGGGTAGAAGAAAGAGTCACATTTAATGAAACACCCTAGCTAGCTAGGATTTCAAAGCTGCTCATTCATGGTTGTATTAAGTGGGCACTAGATCTAGAAGAGGCACATCAAGGATAAACAATTAAACATGCAGGCCACAAAAGCATGTATTTCAGGGAGAAAATATGGGTCAGCTTATGAACATTACCATCAATCATACTCATGTGGATGTGGGTGGATAAAGTCGCAGATCTTACTATGAAAAAAACAAGCTACCTCACCTCCTTAGCTGGATATATTATGACATTTTGTCTTTGAGGAAAATGACCAAACACCCATCTCACCAGAGACATTATTGGGCCCATATATATGACTATCTTATTTGGTATATCACAGTTCAACATTGATATGAAATTGTAACCACCACCATTACTACCCACAGGACATACAAATTAAGCCTCCATACAAATTAAGACATTAATACTGGGTCCATATAGAGGCAGATAATCTTTATAATTCGAGTATCATAATAATGTTGGAGGACCCTTAACTGAAGTGTTTTGGCCTTCATGGACATGGACTATGCCACTGCACCTTATATCCAATCATTCAATTTCAGGAGTTAAGCATTGAAGAAAAAAGATTGTCTTTGTTTTTACCTAATAGGTATTTTCAACAAAATTGGTTAGTAAGTCATTTTCTTTATTCAGCATATATTCTTTAACAATTTCTTGTTTTATCAAGTGTTTTGTAGTTTAATTGACATTTTTTATCTTTATAATATTTACAATGTAAATGTTCAAGGTTATTTAGATCTCTCTTCCAATTATTGAATTTTCTTTTCCTTGATAGGTCTTGGTCACTAGTATATATACAAAATTCGACAATCACAATCAAGGTTAAGTTGCCTTGTTTTATCCGAGGCAAAAAAGAAAAAAAAAGAAAAAAGAAAAAAAAAAAGCCATATTGTTGTAAAGGTTGACCTAGCTGTTCATGTGTGCAAGAATATAAAAAAAATCCAAATAATTGCAATCATCTAACTCTGGTTGACTTATAAATATGCCGAAGGAGTATGTATTACAACGTGGCATGTGCTGCAACCAACTTTAATTAATTAATCTGCAATTTTTTAAAGAGTAATTACCTTTATGTTTTAAACAGCATTTCATCTGTTAGTTTCAATTCAATTCATCAAGTCATTGTTTAGCATGGTGTACATATCTAGGATTTGGAAGTACCTTACCATGGAATAAATTAAACCAACTGTTCAAAAAGATATAAAGGAGAAATATAAGTTGTGATGTTCACATCATAGGATTTGCTTTGGATGGCCAAAGGAAAGTGCATTAGAAAAATTGGCATTCTATTATTATTATATGTAGATTTATGCTTCAACAATGCTATGCCTCCATAATTTCTGATAATTGTGTAAGAATATACATTTTTTTTTTGATAAAAATATTGTAAGAAACTAAGAATATTAAAATATAGTAATTTTTTTTAGATAATAAAATATAGTAATTTCTAAGCTATAATTAATGCCCTTTTTTTTAATATATATATATATATATTTATATATATATACACACACATACTTATCAATGACTCATTACTACAGACGCAAATACATAGAAGATGGTTGTCCATCTGTTCCTTAATATTTGTTTACACTTAGATTTTAATTTTAAAAAAGATTTAACAAACATGATCTAATAAAATAAAATAAAATCTTACCTTTAAAAAAAAAAAAAAAACTTGTGACTTCTTACGACACTCAGCATTTATGGTGTCATGATGATAAATAATGAATAAATAATAGTTCTGCTCTTTCAAAAGGAAAAAAAGAAAAAAGAAAATGAATTCTGCCTATAGTTTGTAACACATTTAGACCACAGGCCAAGGATCCCCCACATTTGAGAACATTTTAAATTATATGTCAAAGAGTAAAGTTTGGATCAATCAAAATATATTTGACTCCCGAGAATTGAAATTTGAAAGTTAACAAGAGCAGATCAAAAAAATAAAATGGCCCAGTTAGTTCCTACCTAAAAGTCTAAAACTAATAATTGGAAAAGAGTTAAAAGACAAACCCTCAATAATTTTTTTATTTTATAATTTTAACAAATCCCTAAAAAGCTCAAGTAATGTGGATCGAAATCCCGCACAATTGTTAGGTTATTGCACTATACAATTACCACACCTATGTGATATATATAAACGTCCATAGGGTAAAAAAGTAAAAAATTTTAAAAGTAAAAAAAAATTACCAATTATCTACATCTCACATGGGCGTGGTAATCACATAGCATCGAATCATAGTGTTATAATTACCGTCTCTAGCTATCTCATCCACAACAGACCCTTATAAGGACTCCCAACCGCCCTTTAGCCCTTTTTTATGGGTCACATGCAACTCCACTTTCATGAATTCTCTTAGTCTCTATTTCTCTCTCATTAATTATTTTATAATTGACTAATGATGTTTGTGACTGTTTGGGATCCAAAGTTTGGAAGCTAATATAACTAAGATTCTTGGAACAACATATTTTTATAGCGTAATTGATATCTATTGGCATTTCCGATAAAGACATTTATGGTTCAAATATCTTTACACCCAAATATCGATGTATTAAAAAAATCATTCTGTCTCTCTCTCAATATTGGAGTTAATTAAAAATTTAATGCTGAGGCTAAGTAGCTTTAGTCTTTCAACAAAGTGCTAATATAACTGTGTATGTGTGTATTGCTTTATATATATATATATATATATATATATATATATATATATATATTTAGAGTATATATATTTTACTTTTCTTTTTAGAAACTATATATTTTAGTTTTTTTTGAGAAGAAAGTAAGAAATTTTATTAAAATAAATCATTTTTGGAATACATCTTCCAAATCTAGAGGTATATCTTTCAAGCACACATCAGTATCTGCAGATAGAATTGCTCATCTAATAAAGGCATAAGCTAACTTATTACCCTCCCCTCCCCACATAATTAAAAAAAAAAAAAAAAATACTTATTACCCTTCCTTTTAACATGATGGAAACTACAACAAAACATTGATAACATTAACTGCCTAGTCTCTTCAATAATATTTTAGTTTGTAACACTATTTAGATATTTAGTTAGAAGAATATTGGACATATTTGTTAATAAAGAATAGATGTTAGTTTTATCTTTTTATTTATTAATTTAATTTTAAATCTTAGTATTTATTTCATTTTAGTGATTTTTTTTCCTACTTTACCCTTCCAAAGATGTGTAGATGACATCCTGGGCTAGTATAATTTCTGAGCTTATAAATCATAATAGGGCCTCTTAAATTGATACAGGAAAAAAAGTTATAGACGCCTGTCTTTTATTACAAAATTTTTCTTGTCTAATTCAAAGAATAGAAAATTGATTTATTTTGGAAAACTATAGCATAGAAAATTGATGTTGAAAACACCAAAATATGCGCATTGGTTTTGGGACATGATTTTTTTTTTTTTTTTTTGAAGGGACATGATTTTTAAGATAAGCTTTCAAAAACACTGCATTTTTTTAATGGGTCCCACAAGATTTTGGTTTTTTAGGTGTGGAGAACACAACTTAAAAAACCTACCAAACTCCCTCAAAAAAAAAAAAAAAAAAAAAAAAAAACCCTACCAAACAAGCTTAATATTATAGAATTTCAACTTTCTTACAAAGACGCAGCAAGGACTTGTCCCTGCTGGGTTCAGTGGGCTTGAACCCGTTTGGTTATCTTTAGTGGCTTTCCTAAGATATAATTGAGGGGATAGTTGAGATGCTGTAAGTCCAATATGAAATGTTAAGCCCAAGGTACCCATGTTTTGTTGGGCTAGCTGCTGAGCACGGTAAAGGGTTGGGTGGGCTATTAACACTGCTCATTAATTATAGTCTTCTTTTTCTGGCAAATTTGCAAAACAAATTAGAGCATGTACTGGGATGAGATAAAATCTTTGGTGATTTAGTCATGGTTTTAAAAACTGGTATAGTCAATTAATCATTTTTGCATCCAGTTCTAAGTTTTTATTGGTTTTTGATTGATTTGGGTGATTTTAGGAGTTTTTACCAAACCAAATTGGTACCTTGTTCCTGGTTGAACCAGTTTGACCGACCAATCCGATCCAATTTTTTAAAACTATGGCTTTAGTAGTTGGGTTTTTCTAAGGTTGAAACATAGTGTTAGTAATCCACCTCTGAAAATTGCATTAGTTGTTCCTAATCATCTCTGAACAACCAAAAGACAAATGGGAACTACATGATTAAGGAGAGGAACAAAGTTTTTTTACAAACTAGTTTGGAGAGAAACTCTTCAAACTTTTCATATATCTCTTCTTTTTGGTATGAATTTTGAAAATTTAACCGTTAAATTTCATGTTCCTTATGTGTCTTAACATGCATATCAAATTTCGTTCAAATCGGATGTTATTTACTATTCGATCAATAAAATTATTTTTTATACATTATTTTAGATCACAAAAACGTGAAATTTTAACATTTTTTTAATGACATAACAATTGATCTTTGATCTTCTTGAAAATTTGCAAGTATGAAGAATATAATAAGAACATGCAATTCAACGGTTAGATTTTCAAAATTTACACTCAGAGAAGTTTTAGAGTTTCTCTCTAAACTAATTTAGAGAGAAACTCTGTTCTAAAGAGAGTATTATAGGGAACAAAAGTTTGTAGCTTTTTTAGGTAGACTCTCCTTTGGTCCTATTGATTCACCTGTTCATAAATTTAGTTACTTTTGTCTTGATGTTTCTAATTGAAATATTCAGAATTAGATCATCTCCATTGTAGCAATCAAATTTATAAAAATAAAAAATAAAAGAAAGTGGTGGCTTTCTCAAAATGTCCCATGTCCTAAAACTCTTCACATGCTTCAATTGTTGATGGACAAATTAACATAAAAGCAAGGCTAATTAATGAGAGGATTGGGATGCATGAAGGCCTTTTAAATTATTTTTATTATTAATTTAAAATTCTGTTTCATTTTTGGGTATTTGAGTAGGATGGGAAAGGCTGAATGGGAAACGAAACAAAGTAGACTGAGTCATAAGCCCATAAATTTGGGCCTCGTCAATATTTATGCGTTCACATAATGTCCCTTGTAGGTAATTTATTTCCCCTCATGCATGCAAGTCAAAACGGTGCAAGACCCACAAGGCCACAGCCATTTTGAAGCGCGTACGAACCACGAGCAGATATATAACTACAGTGACAGATTGTGTACCTAATATATATGCTTTCTCTTTATTTATTTATTTGATAGTTGGGTAGAGAGATTTGAATCATAAGTATCTTTGTTAAAAATATTAGAAGATGCCAACCAATTAAGTGATAAGACTCTTAACAAGTTAAATTAAGACAAAAAGCATTATTTGATCCTCAAAAAATTATTTGAGTTAATTTAATTACTAAGTTTTTAATATATTAATTAATTTCATCAATTTAATCCTCAAAAAAGTTGATGTGACTAAAATGAAATTGATCTTAAAAGGATGATGACCAAAATATACCTCATTCCTAAATTGAACAATAATTAAGTTTAGGGACATAAAAAATTAAAACTTAACTATTTATTTTTTAAAAATAATTGCTAACGTGACCTATTGGCAGTCAACTTATGTGGACACACCTATTTTCACACTTAATTTTATAATTTGTTGATTTGTGTGATTGTGAGTGATCTACAAAAAGTGATGAGTCCATATAATCAATAGTGCAAAGTGTTTACTATTCATAGTTGCATAAATAAGCAAGTTATAAAATTGGGTGTAAGATTGAGCGTGAGTTTGGATACAGTTGAAATCCAACCATGTCTGTATTTGCGTTTTAAACAGTGGATCTCGTGCACTGTTCACAGGACCCGCTAGTACGAAATTTGACAAAATCAACTTTAAAACTGAGTCACATGGCACTATTCACGCATTTAAAAATTATTTTGCTATAGTGTTTTCAATTTTTAGCAATAAGCTGTATTCAAACAGGCCCTGAATGTGTTCCTAGAATTATTCTAATAAAAGTGATGTCGGTTTAGGCCAATATAAAAATGATATATTTTAATCATAACTTGTAACCTTAATAAATTATAATAATAATAAAAATGTTATGATAAGAGTTGTCCCTAGTATTCTGAGACTTGGTTTCTCCTAAAAGAATATGCTAGCCCTCAAGGAGTTTAAAGGAAATTTAAAAATGGTAATGGGGTAGTATTTTACAAGAAATAATTGATATTTCAAGCAAAGTTATTAAGCATTATGAAAATTTTCCATTTAATGTTTTTCAAAATGTTGAATAATATATGACAATTTTGTAGAGGGGGGAATTTATACAGAATATACCATGAAATATATCAAAGGCAAGTGAATAAACTATGCATGGCTCGGGTGGTTTAAAAATGCTAAACTTTCTTTGTCGTAGGAGTTTCCTCTTTTCTTACAAGCTAACAAACAAAAATTTGGCAGGAACTGCTTCACAAGGTCATAGGTATGAAAATTCAATTTGAATTTATGTTGAATTATGTTACCTCCAGGTTATTACAATTTTTATATAGTCCACGAGTGACGAGAAGATAATAGAGTCGAGTCAGGTAATTAATGTCTATACAGTGAGTCAGAGTGAGATCTCTTTAATTAAGGCACACAAGGTTTCTAAACTAGTAGTAATTTCTAAGAATCATGCCCTTTGCATGGCTCAACCAGCTGCTGAGTACTGAGTGCCATGAAATCATGTGGAGTAATAGAAGCACCCAGATTGTTCAACGCAGCCATTTCACTGTTCTGTACCATTCAAGTGCATAATGCAATTCAGTGAAGAAGAGAAAACCTTGTGAGCACCTTTTGAGCTCACCCATTTTCATGTGACCTTTTTAGTTTTTTCCATGCATATACGGCCTGTGATACACTTGAATACCTTTTCTTTGGTTCATTCACCTTCTTTAAATACTATATAATATATACATCCATCTCTCAGTAACTAAGCCTCACCGTTCTCATTTTCCTCTCTTTTAATTTGGAAGCATAATAGAGAAACTCCAACGCCATGAGGATTTCCATCTTCCTAGCTGTACTACTACTCATTGTAGCCAACATGTTTGCCATCGGATGGGCTCGGTCATGTATGCTTCTTAGTATCTTGATAAACTATTTCTATTTAGTTAACATTTCAAATATATTAGGATATTTTTAGTACAAGAAATGTGGTAATTAAGTGTGTACTACGTTAAATAGTAGCTTATCATAGACCAATATATTTTAGAATCAAGCTGTTTATACTGAGCAAAAATAAATGACTATTTGCCATATACAGTACTCTTCGTTCGTTATTGATGTATGACATTATGTCACACATGTATGCTCATCACAACAAAGTATTGTATAAGGTAGATTCTAATGTTATGCTTGAACCACCGAATAAGAAGAATATTCTTTTAAGGTAAACTTTGACTTGTCCTTAATAATTTTTTTTTTCTTTCTCATTCTTCAATTCATTTGATAAAAACAATTATTAAAAAAATGAACCTAAACCCACATGAGAACGTCATGTTCTATTACTCGTTTGTTGTATATTATAATTATGTGCCGGTGATATATAATATATAGGCGGTGACAATATTAGACATGACCCATGAACATGGTATGATTTTTTGCAGCTTAGTATTTAGTGTAAATGATTTAGTGTCAAAATCAGGTTGAAAGTAGACACACCTCAATATAATTAATAATTTTGGTCAATTCCGTGTTGACCTACTTAACCCACAATCAACCCAAAATGACATGATTAATATAAATACATATAATTTTTCTTTCAAATGAATTTGAATACTAAACATAATTAAGTAATTAAGATAATTTTAAATGGTTATATTGATAAATTATTCATTAAAACTCAAAAAAATCCCTAACCTTTTTACCCAAAAAAATAAAAACTCATTTTTTACTTAATTTTTTCTTAAATTGTCTATTAAACAGGTTGAAATAAGTTGTATCTTGTTAACCTGCTTAATTAATGAGTTGTGTTAAAGTTGAGGGAATTTGACACGATTATTAAATAGTTAAATTAGGATTAAACCTTGTATTCGAATACTCATATCTCAACACGACACTGCGAAAACAAATTGCAACCCCTAACATATAATATTAGGGTAAATTTATAGACACAAAATTTTTCATAATTATTGAGTTGATAAGTTGTTATTGATTCTTATATAGGTAAATCACTAACACTATTTAATTGTCTATCATTATCAATTGATTATCGATTTTACACAAAAAAATACTGATTATTTTCACTGATTCTGAAATTATTGATAATATTATTTACTATTTTGTCGCACAATAGTACTCTTACAATAGTGGTTCTCATGATTGACAGATAATGGCCACGATCACCATGAACAGGACCAAGCAACATTGGCAAGTACGGACAGCATAATGGTGCAATCACATTCGAACCTGGAAGGTCAAAAGCAACTCAGGAAAGCCCATCCAATGCAAGTTGCTGGATCAAGGTTACCCGATTGCACTCATGCCTGTGGCTCCTGTTCACCATGTCGATTGGTAATGGTGAGCTTTGTACTATGTGCCTCGCTAACTCAGGCAGAGACGTGCCCTATATCATATCGTTGTATGTGTAATGGCAAGTCATATCCTGTTCCATAAAAGCTAGGCCACTCTTTTTACTAAGGTTTAGAACTTATTATTGTTACCTATGTACTTCTACCCTGAGTTGTTTCTGTAATTTACACACTTTAGTATTACTACTGCCCCAGTTTCCCTTATTAAGCATGCAAAGAGTTTTTGTATTATTCGCAATATATTTGCTTTTAAAAATCCTTAAACGTCTTTGTTGAATACATTAGTTTAATTGAAAAAAAAATTTCTCCTACTTTTGGATGAAACAATCGTTGTATACCTAGACAGAAAAGCAAGTAGTTCATGAAACTGAACTCTAAGAATCTAAATTAAACTATGGTAAGAAAAAACAAGCCTTGCCTGTATCTCCTACTTGGGAACTCTTGATTACTTTTATGTATAAGTATAATGTTTAAATAGGATAAAATTTATGTACAATACTTTAAGTGCTATTCTTTAAATTTTTCTTTTAAAATTTAATTATATGGCAAAATCTTAAAATGAAAACTTAAGTAACAATAGATAAGTACTGTATTTAAGATTTGTCTTTCTAAATAAACATTAAAAAAATATATATATATTAAAATTCTCTTATATTAACACTACCAAGACGCAGTACGTGTCAGTCAAGACTGTAGGAATAAAAAGGAAATTGGCATGTGGGTACTATGATTTCAGTGTATATGACTTTGACAGATAAATTAAACAAACAAACAGAAGAAGTTTCTTTATAGTTTGTCGTTTGGTCTGAGTTTCTATATTGTATCATTTTCTGACCTTTTCAAAAAGTAAACAATGGGCTGGACCAATCGTTTACTATTCTTGAAAGCAATAACTCCGTTCTTGTTTTGGGTCAAACAACGAACGAGCTTAACCTGCATTAGGGCAAATTTTATATATATTGATTTTTTTCATTATAGAACAATTTGGTAGGTGAAAACATTTTCAAAAATAACAATTTCTTTTCCTATATATGATTGTTTTTCTAATAATATTTCAAAAAATATTTTTAGGCATTTCACTTGCGTGGAAAAAAAAGTTTCCTATTATTATATGGAAATGAAAGAACCGTTTTTGTTCATAACGAACAAAAACAAAAAACCCACAATACTAACTTTTAACATAGTATATACTATATAATAAAACATAGTATATATAATATCACAACATCTAATATAACGAACACAAATCCATAGCACCAACATCTAATTAACTGTTAATTTCACTAATATAACATAATGAACTCAAAAAATCCAACCAACACTAGATCAAACTAATTTAAATTGGCGGATAAAATTATTTTCTAATAAAAACTATTACCTCAATACTCTCAAGTCTCAATGCCACAAATTTTGAGCCAGGCTTAAACTATAACAAGCAAAGTACTATAGGATTTGCATATCTTTAGATGCGGGATTAATTTTCTAAAACTTGAAAAAAAAAAAAATATAAAAATACAAAGAACCATACCTGGATGGTTCTCCAAAGACTGGGATGGAATTTGAGGGTCATGGGTTGGTTGTTGATCTCAATTTGGCCATGAGTTTGTTGTTGGAGAAGGATTTTTCTCTGGTGGAAGGAGTAGTGGCTTAAGTGTACTTTTCATGGGGAAATTGTTTTTACACTCTAAAACTATTATTTTGCTGAGCAAATCATTTTTCTTTTCCTATTTGATCAATTTTAGCCATGATGAGTTCATTGTTGGAGAAGCATTTGTCTCCGGTGGAAGGGGTGGTGGCTTACTAATCGAAGGTGACTGAGTCAAAAAAGTATGGTAGTGCAGTGGGGAGGAACAACGAAGACTATAGTGGTGGTTGATAGGTGGGTGGGAAATTGGGTTTTTTGAGTGGAAATTGTTTTTCGCCCCAAAACTATTATTTTGCTGATCAAATCAATTTTTTTTTCTCCTAATTTTTTATCAACATTTTTCATGTTGGGTCAAACATCTGAAAACTGGAAAATGTAATAGGGAAAAAGTTGTATGGCAAACCAAAAGCAGTCAATGGATTTTTATTTTTCTCGGATGGAACAAAGAATGCTAGACAATGAATACATGTTGGCTCCATATGCAAATGAGAATGATGAATATATGTTACATATATAACATAATATCCTAAGACTTTGAGAATGCTCCTATGAACACCACCTACCCTCCCGTGAATGTCATATAGTTTAAGGGTGGGTAAAATTGTTATGAAAGGTTTAGGGCTAATTAATCCTTGAAGAGGGTTGGACCCTTTCTTCAACATTTTTTTTGTTTTAATTGATAAGTTATACACCTACCCTATAAGTCTTGAACTCACAGCCTAACCTCCCCCCCCCCCCCCCCCCAAAAAAAAAACTTATAAGGGAGAGTTGAGCTAGACCCCCATTAACCACTTTCTTCAACCTCCAATGTATCCTAAAATTAGAATTATAAGAACATGATTGTTTTACCATCTAGACTCTTTTGTTTGAGTTTACATTACATGTACAGTAATAAAACCTAAAATTTTATATGAGAAACACATTTACATACTAAAGATAATTAATATTTTTAAAAGGAAAACTAACCATTTAAGTAGAAGGTAAAAATTTGAAATTTGAGATTTTTCAAAGTCATTTTTCAATCGTCCAGGGGAAGTAAATATAAATAATTTGCATTTTAGGATAGGTAAGTGTCTTATTTCAAACTAAAAGATAGGTAAGTGTCATAATAGAAAACTTCAAGGGAGGTCATCAACTTACCTTATTTTTAACCATTAAATCTTGAGTGTATCTCCTACACTATCTTCATTAATTATTACACTCCATTCAATTCAAAGTGCTTTTGAGTAACACGTTTAGGTTAATAGGTTACATGTCGTGAAATGCAACATTAATTAGGATTTATTGCAAAATATCAGCCAATCAGTTATTGGAGATGAACAAAAGCAAATCTGCAACAAGATAGCCACATCCAAAGTGATGATCATCTATTACATTAATATTCTTGGACATAATGTTGCAAATGGGATACTTTGCCATATCTGTGTCGCTATGGTTGTCTCAGTCAAGCTTCGTGGTAGGGCAAAAGGTATTGCAAGGATCACGATGTGGGTACAAAAATAGTTAAAAAAAGCTCGATTGTCTTACACGTAAAGGCAAAAGGAGTTAGGCTTTTCTCCAAAATCATATTATTGTATTTGTACTGTCTCTCTCTTCATGTCCTTGCTATATAGTCCACCAGATCACGCCTACCATAATATTCATAAAAAGTTATTACTATTAGAAATAAAGTTCATGTATAATGAAAACGAACTCCCATTTCTATCAGTTCAATTCTCGTTATTCTACATCACCTGGTGCGAGGAAACTTTATAGTACTGTGACCAGAATTTTGTATTCAAACAGTCAAAGAAACCCTTCAGGTTGGTAGTAAGCTATACAGAAAACTGGTATTGAATACTAATATAGACGTTAAGGTTACCAGGTACTTTCATTTGTGTTAGAAAATTAAAAGAAAAGGGTGTTCAGACTAAGGAAATTACTTTGAATTTCTTGCGTTAAATTCAAAAGTCGAAGCACTGAATCGAGTTCAGGCATGTGATGGTTTTATGTCTCCACGATGTAATAAATTCGACCCGACATTAAGGTTGAAAAAAACTGTAATTTTTTGATTCGAATGTGGACCCTGTAGTTGCGGTGGCACTTTGTGCGTGAGAGAGAGTCAATAAGCGTGTTTGAAGGGACATGTTGATTTTCATCGATCTCCTTCTTCTATCAAATTTAAAACACGGTTGTATGTTGATTTTCAATCCCTTTCCATAAAAATTCTTTCTTTCAAAATCAATTCAAGAGGATTTACTAATACCAAACAACAAAGAGTAAAAAAATACCATGAAAGGTAAAATTTGAACCTCTTTATATATAAGGCAATGCAAGCCAGCATACCATAAATACAATTCTCACAAAACAACACAACACCTACATTCCAATTTAGGAAAGAAACCCATAATACCCTAATACAACACCTATACCATACAAGGCATAATGCAAATGTTTAGAGAAATCATGCATCGTTCACCAGCCTTGAAATTCCAAAGCCGATTATTCTCCAACAGAAGCAAAACCCAATTGGCCAAACGTGTGATTAAACCCACATGTGATGTTTTCCTTAACCATAGAGGGATTGACACAAAGCGAACAATAGCCACTTTGCTCTATGATTATCTTTCCAGGTTTAACCTACGTCCTTTCTTGGACAACAAAACTATGAAGCCAGGAGACAAATTATTTGAAAAGATTGATAGTGCAATACATGGCTGCAAGGTAGGCGTAGCAGTGTTTTCGCCTAATTACTGTCAGTCGTATTTTTGTCTTCATGAACTGGCTCTAATCATGGAGACCAAGAAGAAGGTCATACCTATATTTTGTGACATTAAGCCTTCTCAACTACGTGTTCCAAGAAATGTAGTATCTGACAAGAAGGAACTTCGGAGGTTTAACTGGGCTCTTGATGAGGCTAAGAACACCGTGGGGCTTACCTTTGACTCCTACAAGGGGTAAGATCAATCTACCTTATTATTATTATTATTATTACTATTAGTTTGTTTCAGCACAATTGGTGCTGCAATAGTATGCCCATTTTCATTTTTACTAAGTAAATTTTATGAACTTTATTAGATTGTTTACGTAAAGAGTAGTACTAATTAACAAGAATAAGTGATTGATATGATAGTTTCCCTATTGGCTTAGACTTTTCAGTTTAAGTAGTATTCTAATATGTTGCATTTTAAGCACTCACAAAGTGATTTTTTCCGAAGTGTTTATATTCAACTCTAATAAATTACCGATAAACCTATAATACCAAGAAGTAATATTAATATTAGAGCCAGTGAATTCATTGGTGTGGGGTTTCCATCCAAGAGAAAGACTAGTTGTGCAAGCTAATCCTTTTTTAAAATGGTGTCCTAACATGTTGTATCAATCTTTACCAATTATGAGACTCCAAGGCACTAGTTTTAATATCTATATTCAAAAGTAAAAAGTACTTTTCATACATTTGAATGATTAATCTTAGATAGTTCGAGGCTCCTAATAATTCATCTCTATCTATGTTAAGTAAGGTTAATGATCCAATCATGACCTCAAGAATCTACTAAAGGAATTATCACTCATCAACGAACTGGAACAAAGCCCTCAACTCTTTGTCCTAGTATTAGCCAATAACTAGTTGATCCTTAACTCCTTGACCCACTGCACACTCCTCATTAATCCTTTTAGCAGCATCCTAAGATAGTGTTCTATTATAGCATGATGCCTTTAGACTTTTACCAACTTCTTTGGATGGCATTCTCAAATATTCTTTTCGTTACATACTTTAATTACAATTGATCTAAAAAGAAGTTATCCTCTGAAACCGATCATTTGATGTAGTACAATTTAACTACGTAGTTGTAGTCCAAATGAAACTGCACCAGAGAATACTTAGATGTACAAGTTCAAATTTTTTTTAAAGGACTTTGAACCCATGGATTATATTATTTGTGAGGATAAAATTTAGATAAAATTTCTTAAGTGTTATACCTAATGTACCTTAATTAAATCCAAACATGTAGTTGCATTGATCAATGAACTATATGGTTGAATTTAATTGTCTTTCAGTAAAAATAACATTGTTTGTAATTCATTAGTTAATGCAACTATATGATTAAATTTAATTGGAAAATTTAAGATACAATATTTAAAAAACTACACCTAAGTTTTGTTCCATTTGTGAGCATAAAATTTTTCCAATATATAGTTCTGCCAATCTTTCGATTCTCCAGTTTAGGAAAAATTGGAATTCATCCGTTATTAATTTTTCTATTGTGCTTGTAGGAACTTGTCAGAAGTTGTAACAAGTGCTTCAGAAATTGTGATCAAGAGCTTGATAGAGCTTGAGAATGAAGAGCGTTTGATGTATAAAAATTTCGGCTCTCCTAATAAAACACGAGTACCATTGATGCCAACCAAATCAATATTGAAGGAATATTGAAATGATACACTGATCGATAACTGGTCCTTCATTAACTTTTTTAGTTCTGCATCATTTCTGTTGATCTAATGTCCATTTTTTTAGCTTTTGCTAATTGCTTCATTTGTTTGTTTGTAAAAGGGAACCACATGTTAGATGCTAACACAAAGTACTGCAAATTCTTTCCAATGTTGGTGTAAAAAATAAAGGAATATGTGTCCAATAAGAATATGTAAGCAGACATCCATATTTGTTCATTTGTTTGTTTATGTAAAAATTCATAGTTGTTATAATTATCAGTGTTGCTTGATCAAAAGAAATGTAATCAGCACCATCTTGCTCTTCATGTGCTTGTTCTCTCTCTCTCTCTCTCTCTCTCTCTCGTATGTAATTGTATATATAAACAATGTTTATCGGGCTTCTTATTAATTTTGAATTGACAAACGAATGTCGCTACTAAGGGAATATATTGATGAGAGGCATTAAGTATACCGGTTTAACACAATTAAACCCTGAATTTTACTTGTAAGGTTCGAAAATTTACTAAATAAAATTATATGATAACCGAATACAATATTTATATGGATCCAAAACTCGATAAATAACTATAGTTAGCAAAAAAAAAAAAAAAAAAAAAAAAAAAAAAAAAAAAAAACTATAGTTGGCTACACAGTGGGTTGATTGCCACTCCAAGCCCAAACCCTCGCCTTTAGATGAAACAAAAACCCCAAATTCCTCTCTTTAACCTTTTTTTTAGCCTAAGAAGAAACTGACTGAGATGATGCTACCTTCTTATGTAGTCAAAGTAGTAAGTCTCTGTGATTTACTTGGAGAAAGAATATTCTGATGGTGTAGTATCTTATTCTTTTTTCGCAGGATTTTTCTTTTACAACCTTATCTCTTCATATTTATTTATGCTATATTGAGGGGTGATTTTCACACTATAAAAATTGGTAACTTTCTCTAAGATGCATACAACATAGTAGCTTTACACTAAATTTGAGGTAGTTATTTCTACTACTTTTTCCAATAGAAGTTACATGAAAAAGAAAATATATCATTAAAATTCATAGCAATGCTTGAATTAAAAACGTAAGGTTTTTCATAAATGTTTAACTCATAAAATTAATGTACAAATGAGTTTAACCATTTTTAAACGGGTGTTCATGTACTAAAATAAAAAGTACAATCTATATATGACTTTTATAGATTGACAATATAAATTTTTATTTATTTTAAAATAGTCACGCACTAGTTCTGCTTACACACACTTTCTAAGTATTTACACACTGTCAGACATGTTCTAAGTCAAGAGAAAGATATTTATATTAACGATAACACATCTCAAGACTTTCAACACTAAAAAACAAACAAAATACACAGGTCAGAAAATCTTCTTGTCAATGGATCTTACTGAGTTGGGCACATTTATTGCATCTTCAATCACGTTAGGTTTTGCTGGGAAACTCGAATCAGTACACCCCAACGTGTGCTTCACTGACTGCGAGAAATCCGGATTGGAGTTGGCGTGATTAAGGCTCTCCTCCGTAATGGACTCCCCCCCTGAATTAATAGGTGACTCATTGCCAGTAACGATTCCAGCATTCATTACTCCACCTGTCCATTCCATTTCCATATCCGGCGCTACATCCACTGGTTGCGCCACCGCCGTTTTGCCTTGAGGACGCTGAGCTCTTCCCTCAAAATACCCCGGGACATAGATGACATCTCTACCCGCTGTCTTGTACGGTGGTGCTCTTAGGTTCGGACCAAACTGTTGCTGATCAGTGGTCAGCGTGCCCGTGCTTTCTATCCAAAGCTCACAATCCCTGTCATTGTGATCCAATCGCCCACACCAGTAGCACACATTTGGTAACCTTTCATACTTAAAATTTACCCAACTCTTGCTCCCATTTGTTAGAGAGATGACCCTTCCTCTGCACAAAGGAAGAGTGATATCCACCATAACCCGAACTCGGAAAAAACTACCTCCATCGTCGTCCTCTGCACCAATTGATTTCTAGACCTCGCCCACAATATCACACAACTTCTTTGCAACCTTTCTCGTTAAAAAGCTACATGGGATATCATGGACTTGCACCCAAAATGGAACTTTGTTAAAAGCTAGCTTGTTGACGGGAACATCATTCGTGTACCTTTGCATGATGAGAAATCAAAAATTGAAAAGAAAATACACCAAAAAAAATTCAAGCAATGTTGTCCTTCAAAAGATTGGAAGTATTATAGCAAGGACAACTTAAATGAACACTCATTTCAAAGAATCTTTCCTCATCCATGCAACATGAATCTTCAACTTTGTAGGTGAAAATTCAAGAATGTTTATGAAAGGAATTGAGTATGTGTGATATGATGAATATGCATGCTTGCTTCCATGTGATGATGTATGTATGCTTGCTGCCTTGACATGGGTGAGATAATATGATGTGATGTATACCATGTGATTAATATGTATGGATGCTATGAGATGTGTTGATGTTAAGGAGATAAGATGTTGCGTGCAATAGAAATGGAGTGAGTGTGTGTATACATGTTAGAATAGCCTATTAGAGGATTCATTAATAGAATTAAAATATGAAATATAATGAGTGGAGACCGGTCCAAAAGCCAGAAGGGGTTGGGTGTCTAACACCTTCTTATTTCGGTCACTTAACTTTGGGCCTTGAATTTGGATATACAAGGCCCTTGGGCTCGGTTGGTTCCTAGATCTAAACTAGGTGGTAACTCTCAAACCATCCTCCTTTGGTTCACGTAGCTAACACATATTCCCTAGAGCAAGCGCATAGAGCCTACAACCGAGTGATGCGCTCATAGTTGGCTTTATATATAGGAAAATAATAGGTTAATATGTCAGGCTCACAAAGTTAGTTCCTCATTTATCACAATCTTGGTTAAGCGAATGTTGAGAAAGGGTCAAGTAAACTTGCTATTTAATTAATTTAAGTTTCTGTTCAGCAAGAGTTGCACAAACTTTCTATTTTGATGAGTTAGCTTGAGAAACTATTTTCACTTGAGCAATCCTTCTGAAACTTGATTCATTCTAAGCTACTTCTTGACTTGACTTAATACATAACCGCATTATTTTAAGGAAAATGTTTGGCTCCAACTACCAATAGAAAGATGACATGTGTCATATTTTGTGCAATGCACATGACTCACTTTGTTAGTTGGGCTAAGTGAGTCATGTGTATTGTATAAGACAATTATAAATGTCATCTTATTATTGGTTAGAGCCCAAGACTCCAAACATGTTTGGAGCCAAACTTTATCCTTATTTTAATACAAATCTCACTTGTTTTGTTATATATGGAAATTAGCCAAGATATATAACCTAAAATGTAACAAATTTATATAAAGCATAAATGCAAAGCGTCATATTTACACCTTTCAATTGTGTATTTATCACATCAGACCTTTTAAATTCATAGGTATATATTCTCATAGCTAATATAATTATAATATATCCATGTTAACTCATATTTACATTCTCTAGTTATATTTAGCCATATAAACCCCTTTTAAATTAAGAGAAATAGTTTCATGGTAAACATTATTCAAATATAATGTAATTGGCAGGTGTGAATATGAGGCGTTGGGAATTTAAGTGTTGACATATTTCATGTCAAATTTCTATTTATTTTCATGCAAATAAATTTGGTGTAAATGCACTTTTGGTTCCTACATTTAGGGTCAATTCTCGATTTGGTCCATAAATTAATTTTGTTCCTAGGTCAGTCACTGATTTTAGAAAATCGTTTTTATTTTGGTCCCTACCGTCAACCCAATAACAGAAAAATCTGAGGTGGCGGACGGAATGCACTGTGTGCACAGTAAATGTTGACATGGCTAATAAAATAATAATAAAAAAAATTGTTTGGCTTTTAAAAAATAACACATCAGCATTTTAATAATAAAAAATCCATGTCAGAATATTTAAAAATAAAATAAAATAAAAAACAAAACCTTAAATCTCATCAAATTAAATAATTAACGTTGTTTTTTTTTTATTGCTTTTCATTATTTTTTTGGAAGAATAGAAGAACGTGTTCTTCCCTAACATATCTAACACAATCAAACTCAACAAATTCTAACACAATTAACATCGAATTCTACAGCAAATCAAACCCATAAACTCAGTAAACAAACTAATCTCCAACAAATCCAAACCTATAAATTTTCTTGGGAAACAAACCCAAAAAATTCAACAAAGACCCATGCCCAAATCTCCATAGCTTTTCATTATTTTTTTGGAAGAACATAAGAACATGTTCTTCCCCAATATATCTAATCGGCCAACCCATTTGGACAATCAAACTCAACAAATTCTAACACAATCAACATCGAATTCTACAG
This sequence comes from Notholithocarpus densiflorus, assembly GCA_030021035.2. NCBI lineage: Eukaryota > Viridiplantae > Streptophyta > Magnoliopsida > Fagales > Fagaceae > Notholithocarpus > Notholithocarpus densiflorus. Next base: position 602,709 of record JARYZH020011361.1, on the reverse strand, counting down.
CAAATCAAACCCATAAACTTAGTAAACAAACTAATCTCCAACAAACCCAAACCTAGAAATTTTCTTGGGAAACAAACACAAAAAAAAAAAAAAAACCAAAAAATTCAACAAAGACCCATGCTCAAATCTCCATAGCTTTCTTGTTCTTCTTCCCTACGACCCATGGCTGAAAACCCATCTTCCCCACCGACCCATGGCTGAAAAGCGAACACCCATGGCCACACCCCACCGATCTGAGCCCAGATTAAACCCATAACCATCGATCTCCACCTCAACAATCACCACCACAAATCTAAGAGAGAGAGCTTTAGAGATTTTCGTTTGGGTAAGCAAAACACCAGTTTGTCGAGCTTTAGAGCTTTAGAGATTTTGATTTGAGGTCTATTCCATCGACTACCACTCTGTCTGCTGCTACTCCTTCATGTCCTCATTGTGGGATGACTCCACCACCACCACCAGTAAGAGAGGAAAAGAGAGAGGGTGAGTTAGAGAGAGAGATATGAACTTGCTTTTGAAGAGAGAGGGAGCTTCAAAGAGTCAAATTGAAAAATAAAATAAAAATACTGAGATGAGCTTGAGAGAGAGAGCCTGAGATCTGAACTTCCTTAATTTTCGTTTTTTTTTTAATTAAACTAAAATTGAAAAAATAAAAATTATTTTTATTTTTAATTTAAACAATACTGACGTGGCTGTTTTTAATTTAGAAAATGCTGATGTGACATTTAAAAAATGTCAAATAAAATATTTTATTATTATTTTATTAATCACGTCAGCATTTATTATGCACACAGTGCATTTTGTCTGCCACCTCAGATTTTTTTGTTATTAGATTGACGACAGAGACCAAAATAAAAACAATTTTTTAAAATCGGGGACTGACCTAGGAGCGAAATCAATTTAGGAACCAAATCGAGAATCGGCCCAAAATGTAGGGACCAAAAGTGCATTTATGCTAATAAACTTTCATGTATTTGTACATTTTGGGTATGATTGTATTTAAGATGAGAGTCCAAGTGTTGTAAATGGAGCCGTTGACTAAAGAATCGGTTGAGAGAGATTAGGATGTCTGGTGACATGTCAAGCGAGTTACCAGTTTTGAGAATCAGTTAGGCAGAGTGTGTCTTGCTTGACCCTCGCTTGTCATCTTAGGGGAGCTTGAATATTATTTCATTTACATATCTTGGAGAATTTGTAAATTTGATGTATTGGAACTATTCTTACTAGTAAATTGGTTGGTGTTATATGCCTTGGAGAGTATTTTTGCTCTGTATGGGTTTGTAGGGGCATTTTCGTGCCTTTGGGCTAAGGCTTTCTACAGAGGGTAAGGGAGTTGGGCTTGACTCTCTCTGCAAGATTCTCCTAGAACCAATCTGTGCACAAGACAAACACTCTAAAACGAAATTATATAAATATAGAGCAGCAGAATGATTGTTAGTCCAAATATTCCATTAGCAGTTATGCATAGTTAGAATGGCAGACATAATAATGCACATAACAAAGGAATCTCTGTAGAATGTAGACTAAAAAGAGCCCAAACTTCAACTTACACAACCTTATCACCATAGGAGACTACAAATTTGTATGATTTGGAGAATAGGTCAAAATAGCTACTTTTTTCTAATGGGATTACAAATATTTTGGTTTTGTTACGTGAGGGAGAGAAAAGATTGCCTAGTGATGCATGCTGTTTCTACCATAGTCACTTTTTTCTTTCTCTTAAGTTTCACTTCATGTTTCCCTTTTCTCTGTTCTTTCACTTTCAATTCCCTATTCAAATTTCCTAGGTTACTGTGTTGTTCCCTTATGGGTATTGTTCCTATTTATATCCCAACTCAAGTCTATATGTTTTACCCTTTTTATCTTTGTTCTTCATCAACTACCCTTGTCTGCTATAGACACTTACCATGTTAGGAGAGTGCCCACTACCTTTTGGCTGTATGTAAATGGGTTCAATCCCACTACTTTTTTGACCGCGGGCTAGGGCTTTCTCTCTCCTCGACTACTCACTCTACGACAAGCTCCTTCTTATTTTAGGCAAGACCTAATCTACTGTGAATACCTCTCTCCCTCTCTCTTCTCAAATGGTAAAGCCCTATAAGTCCTTTTTTGTCTTCTCCCTTTATCATGCATCAGACGGTCCTAGCTAGGTTATTACCTGTTTTGGTAAAGATGCTTTCCTAGCAGGGTATCTGCCAAAAGAGGTCCTAGCAGGATACCGAAACTAGGCTCTTTTCGCCCTTCCACCAAACCATCCTCTCTATAATCTCTCTAGCCATGGGTCCCAACTCCCATGCATTGGCTGGGTTACAAGTTGGTGGTACTCCGGCTATTCCATTGTTGTTTTCTTTCTTGCATTTTGTCTCTTCATTTCCCATGCGTTTTTTGCCACTATTGCTTGGTTTTTTTTCGTTGCCTTTTGCTCTTGTGAAATTTGGAGTTTTATCAGTGTCCCTTGCACAAGAGTAATGTGGGCTTCTTGGGCTTGCCACATTTCATTTTGCTAGGTTGAGCCCATTAGCTCTTGGTGCCCTTTTCCTTACTTCTCATTGGTTTTTGCTGGGTGACCCTACTGGGCCTTTTCTTATTCTTTTATTCTTAGGCCTCTTCAAGGCCTATTCTTAATCTTCAAGGAGGGCCATTCTACCATGACTGCCTCCTATGCACTGCCCTTATCTTAAAGAGGGCCAATGAGCCCACTGTGGGCTTTAT